>VWZX01005936.1:372040-471403 GCA_013399015.1 Galbula dea
ATGAGTTCCTCACCCAGACTGTACTCATAGCCAGGATTACTCCTACCCAAGTGCAGGACCTTACATTTAGATTTAGTAAACTTCATCTTATTCTCTTGGGCCCATTCTTCAAGTTTATCCAGATCCCTTTGGATGGCATCTCGCCCCTCTGGCATATCAACCACACCACTCAGCTTTGTGTCATCTGCAAACTTGCTGAGGGTGCACTCGATACCCATGTCCAGGTCATTAATGAAGATGTGGAAGAGCACCGGTCCCAAGACAGAGCCCTGGGGGACACCACTCGTCACTGCTCTCCACCCGGACAAGGTGGACAAGATATTTTGGTGCTTATGATTTCAGTGGGATAAAGAACAGTATAAGCGTGAAGCTTGTGGCAGCTGGAAATAAACTGCTGTAATAAAGAAAATGGTGAGAGAAGAATACAGAAAAGGGCACACAAAAGAGAGAAAGAGTAAAATAGGAAAGTAAAACCAATGGAGAACAGGAATACCATTGTTCTCATAGCATAAACATATGCAGAACAGTAGTTTTCTTGAGCAAGAGAAAATAACAGTGGAAATGCATAGCTCCTACTCAGTGATAAAATTGTATTTTTATTGATTATGGAAAATTTCTAGAGCTGATTTTATTTTCAGGACATGTGTTTGCACAACCTACTATAATTCACTGTTTAACTGTGCTTCACTACTGGGTGTTCTTACCTAGATCTTTTTCTCATCAGTCACAGATCCTTCACCCTGATGCATGATGCCACTCTGTCTACTGATCCAATTACAAAGCTCAAATTTTCTTTCCTTCAAATTCAATTTTGGATATGATCTTTCTACCACTTGATTCCAATATTTATCATTAAGTTATAGGAATAATTATCCTGTGGCAGTCAAAGTAGCCAAATAGTCACTACTCTTTCTGAGTACCTATAGTACTTGTCCAAGGTATCTCAAGTATCTCTCTTGATACTTTTCATAATGCTCTTATTTTCTGTTTGCTGTCTGTTCAGAGATGGGAAATCAAACCCCGTTAATTACATTCTTCTTTGTAGTGCCTTTTATCCTGATTCCTTGCATTTATGTTTTTTGCCATATCTGACTTCAAAAGGTAATGGCAGCATACACATAGAAAGCTACTACAAAGCTGCTTCCTTCATGTCCCTTCCTTGAAGATCAAATCAAAGTGTAGGCATTAGTGATATGGTTTTGATATATGCTACTTACAAGAAAGGATAGAAGAAAATCATCACTTTAATTATTTTTTCCCTTTAAGAAAACTAGCAGGTCTGCTGTTCAAATAAACGTTTTCTTTTGAGATTACTGAAATGCCAAACAAAATCTAAAATAAATCTACTGGCACCATGACAAGTCTGTGCATTAGCAGAAACCCACAGGTTGTAACCAATCTGCCTTTTTGTATAATTTGTCTTTCATGTAGTTGCTGTGCTGTATTTCCATAGCTACCTCCATAACCTGTGGTTCTGGCTAGTTTTCCAGAACAAGAAGCAGCAATTTACACATTATTTTTCTCCTCCTGATTTCAGACCCAGTCACAACTATAAATACTAAGAGTAGAGCAAAATAATGAAGATTACAGGTATTTAGACTCCTAGAAGTAAAGGATTAGTTTGATTTTTTGGGTGGTGGGGGGGAGGAGGAAAAGTAGCTTTTACATTGCCCATAGCTGTTCCTCACTTCCCTCTCATCTCAGTCATCTGTCTTCATTTGTAATCTACATTACTGCTACAACAGGGAGGAGTGAAATACAACATAAATATTTCACTGCATTAGGTGAACTTTTCTTGCTGCAAGTGAAAGTCACCAGTGTGTTAGAAGTAGCATTTGAGGTGGAATCCCACTTAGGATAGAAAACTTCTCATGATCATTAGATAAAAGCTGGAGACTAAAAGTTTCTGACATACCCATTCCAGTCAAATTGATTTGTTAATATGGAAGGAAAAAAACCAGAGGGAAGAGGGAATGATAAAGACAGAGAAGGAAAAAAGATGTTAATGCAAATCTATCTTCTAGAAAGCTGTCAGAGTCACTGCATGAGAGATGGAGAGCTCTGAAAACCAGCATTACCCACACAGGAATAAAGCAACATTATTAGAAGGGCTATTTACAGAGAGATTCATAATGTTTCTCTCCATTCAGACATGGGGACTACAGAAACAATTTAAAGTGCAAAATAGCACTGGATGTGCCATTTTCCTCACAAAATATAGAACAAAGTGATGACTTAAAATAATCCTGATCAGAAACATCCACGCAATAATTAAGTTCTATAATTGCCTTTATTGGTTTATCTTGCAAAAATATGAAAGCAGGATTATATCCTGCAGAACAGCTAATGAGCTAAAAATTGGTTAAAGGCAGTCTTAGAAAGAGTAAAAGGCTGCGTAGCAATGAAATATGCATGAAAATAGATTTAGAAATTACAAAGAAGAGTACAGTCACACAATCCAGAGATTTAAATTCTCAAGCCATTAGCACAAAGGTCTTGCTTTCTGTCATGTGTTTCCACCACTGGAAATAGAAAATATTACAGAAATTTAACAAATTGTTTGAATTCTCAGATTTTTGCCAAGTTGGATGGGCAAGAGTTAAAGGAAAATTAAACCCAAGCAGACAATTCGTTTAAGCTGTATAGGCTAACAACCTGGCTTTAAAAACAACAGTAGTCTGTTCTGTTCAGCAGAGGGGAAGCAAAAAAAAAAAACCTTTCAGAACTTGAGTCAAATACCCTCATTCAAATGAAGCCCAGCCAAAATACAAGAATTTACTAATGTTCTATGATTATCAACAGACTGGGGTTTTTTTGAGAAAATTAACAGTGTGCTTTGGTGCATTAACAAAGTATTTCTATAGCACAGTCTCCTTCTAAGGGCTCATCTGTATGACATAAATGAAGCTTACTTTCACAAAGTTCTCTTGCTCTGTTTTGAGAACAAATCTGAGCAACCTTCCACCTCTGAAATTACTGCTAAAGGAAACCAACAGTGACACCTTCCTGTTATTGTCCATGACCAAGTCAAGGGTCCTGCTATAAGAGGATTACAGGTCATGTAGCTTGCTACACATAACAATGTTTGCAGACTCCTTCTGCACATTGCAGACAAGTGTTAGGGTTTTGCAAGTTGTTCCATCTCTGCCAGTGTTAGTTTCAATTGAAGCAGCATTAGACCAACATGAAGGGCTTCTAAACTCTCTTCAAAACCAGACATCAATACCTCATTGTTTGTCTTGCTCTCTAGTCTGATTAATCTCCAGAACTCCTACACTTTGATTTTTTCTTGTCTGGCTCTCCTCCTATGCCCATTCTTGATTTCTGCCAACTGTACATACCTGCTTTGAAATCAGAGGTATAATTACATAACCATTCAAGTTAACCCCGTTTTTGTGAGTTCAACATATAATAAAATAATAATGAAACATGCAATTTATCTTGAGACATATGCTGAATTGTGTTCCATGTCTTTCCTGTCTTCTATAAGCAAAGTAGCTAGATTAAAACTGGATTTAAATTGTGCAGCCAAATGCAGAACATACTTATCCTTTTCTAAAACAAAAAGTAGCTGTTTCCAGAAGCTGTTGAGACAATGGAAAAGAAACCCAGCCATCCTGCCTCCTGGTAATAGTCTGAGAAAATAATTCCTACTCTGTGCAAAAAGATTCAGTTTCTTAGCCTTCACATCATCCACAACTGATTCCTATAGCTTTCTAAAGACTAAAAACTTGCTCATTCTCACTACCTTCCTTTCAGTCACAATATTTTTCCAAGCC
This sequence comes from Galbula dea, assembly GCA_013399015.1. Lineage (NCBI taxonomy): Eukaryota > Metazoa > Chordata > Aves > Piciformes > Galbulidae > Galbula > Galbula dea. The sequence goes on from VWZX01005936.1 coordinate 375,820, forward strand.
TTCATGCCTCATAACTGTCTTTCTCAGAAATATAACGACAGCAGTAGATAATCAGAGCCACTATAACTAAATGTAATAAAAAATCCTGGACCTTCTTTAATAACAAAAATTTGATGTCTCTGTGTTAAAGTAAAATTATATAATAGAGTGTTTCCAATGTTCAACTTCTGAATTATTCTACAAACACATGCAATATGTTGTTATGCTTGTTGGGACATAATCTATTTAATATTGGAAAATATTTTATTTCAATTACCCTCCCACCAACAGCAGATCTTTGGTATATCTTCCTTACTGTATTTACAGTCTCTTTCAAGGAATTCCTATTTTATAAATTAGTGCTCTGATTTGTCATTATAAAGCACATAATGCTTTCTATAAAAGGGTGGCTTACTGCTTGAGACCTCTCAGATTTAACTATAGCTTTATGTATTGTGTCCTTCTTTAACACACAGATAATTGCTGCTCAAACAGTAAAATTGATCTCAGCCACCAAAATGCACATACCTTTTTCCTAATTCACAGAATCACAGAATGTTAGGAGTTGGAAGGGACCTCGAAAGATCATCTAGTCCAACACCTTTGTTTTCCCAAAGAATAGAAACAAGTTCCAAATAACACTGGTTAGTACCAAACTTCTTCTATACCACACTGGAAAATCCTCTGCAAATACCATTATCATTTCAAACACAAGACTAACAACAAGTGACCAAGTATGACTCCTTAACAGCCCCAGGTAAATTAAATTTGGATAACCTCCACCTCCTCCACGTCCAAGCTGGTTTGAGGTATATATCACATATATATCATTGAGGTAGCAAAGCTGAAACTTTTTAGACGAAGGCCATGATGCATCTCACTTCCCCAACTCTGTGGAGTAAAGTGTTACTCGATAAGGATATATTGCCTTTTCCCTCCTTCAGGTAGCTACAATCCCTGTATCTCACCCTGCTGTTTCTGACATTGGTAATGTTTTGTAACCCATGAAGAACTAAGAAGAAAACCACCATTTCTGGATCCCAGTTAGACTAAGGCGTAAGTCAGCAGCTTAACTATGTGTCACTGCTAAGTTTAGAGTTGTTCCGCAAATGTTTACAGGAACAGCACTTGGAATCTGGGAAACTACTTGCACCAGGATTAAATGCTAGCTGAGAAAACTCTTGGTTTTGGACATAGACATCTACATCCAATGAAAGTCCTACTTTAAGCTTTTATATCCAATAGAACAAATCTGACTTGAAAGACATGAATGATTTGTTGTACACATGGTAATGCATTCGGGAGAATATGGCTAGCTAGCAGATACGAAATGTACCATGCCTGGAGGGCAGGATAACATGAAACAGGCTTTCTCCTAACATCAAAGAATAGGATCTTAAAAAACTAGCTTTCTTCATCAGGCTATAATTCCAAGATGCAGTAAAAAGGACCAAAAGATATAGTCATCCCTTTTCTGAAGAGCAAATGTATTTACATCATTTGCGAAGGGCACATTTTACAGTGTGGATGCTAAAACTTCACTGCAATGAAAAGGTATTTTAAATTAAATATACATGACTGTTCAAGCACTGTGTTTAGAATTATACATATTCACATTCCAATCTCATCTGCATGTATTTAGAAAATATTTATGAGCTAATTAGTTGCATAACAGTGCTGAGCATTATACAGCATTAACCTGATCACAGAGCTATGAAAATATTAATCATTATTACATAGATCCTTATTAATAGCAAGAATATTATTTGTTATATTTATCATAAATATCTGCTCGGGAAACTTGATATGTATGTAGGAGCATGGCTGCAGATGCTTTTGTTTATTTTTGGTTTTCATTCTTACATACAATTTTTCTCTTCATTGCAGAAAAAACTTTTAAAATAAAGTAACATAAGAGAAAGAGAGATAATTCTGTTCCCAGAGTGCTGTCAGTACCTTGTTTTCCCAGAACTGCCTGAACAAATGTGGTGCCTCTGCAATATAAACCTAATTTGTAGATACAAACTCTGGAAACAACCCATCAGACAGAACACAACTCTACATATATCCAAAGAATTGTCTTACAGAGACAAAAATTACCTGTAATTGTCAAACTGAAGTCTTTGATTTCAGAAAACCCAGTGCAATTATAGGTCCAAGAATTTTACAACACAGCCTTTGCACATATCAAAATGCAAAGAACAGCCTGTCATAGCCAATTCTATTAAAATTAATTGGTATCTTGTCTCAAATACATTAGGTTAGAAGGAAAAGCTCGAGCTGTGCATAAAATATTTGCAGATGTTCATACAACTTACCATTTTTCATTGTTTTACATAATTCCTAAGTCATTCAAGTAATCAGTTCTACATGTTAAAATGTTAGTGAAATCACATGTTGCATTATTATTAATGATGGCTAGAGACTGATCAAAGGATGTTTTACATGGAATAAACAGTGAAATTCTTCCTTCATCCCAGGATATTGGAATATTCTTCAGTTTTAAATAGGCTTTACACAGACCAGTTTGCCTGAACTATCTGAAAGGGTTCACAGCTCAGCCATAATTATTTTGTATATCATATACATAAGAAAAATGAACAGAAGAATGGAATGAATTCTTAAATATGAGCATTTAAGTGAATATATAAGTTATTTCATTGTAGGACAATTTAATAAATTACTTAAGTCCTAACAAAGAAATAGGTTACATCTGGGCAAATCTACTTTAAATATTATTTCACACCATATCTGTGTTCTGTCATTTCGAAAATTGAACTGACCAACTAGTAAAGCATTCATGGGACTATTTTATCACTTCTTAAGCATATTTACTGATATAAAATGAATTTTGAACTGGATACCTAAGCCTTAATTGAAAAGCCTGACAAAAATCTCAAACAGTCCAATGGTTCAGACTTCATATAACATATTTGCTAACTTTTCAATGAATCTCGTTTCCTTGTGTGGAGTGACACATTTATCAAACATGACATGCATTTTGCATCACTGCCATAAAAATTGATCTTCTCTGTTTCTGCTTCTAATCTGTTTCGGTACATACAGAATTAAAAGTTGGGAGAATGATCTAAGCATAAACTGTTACATCTCAGAACTGAAAAGCAAAAAGCCAAGTTGATTCCAATAAAAATTGAAATAAGAAAAAAAAATCCCAGCAGAACTATTAAGTACTTTTTAACTGCTTAAGCTGAAATTACAGACCATGGGAAGAAAAGGACAGAGAAGTGCAAAAGCAGAAGCCACTGTTCACAGTATCTTCTTCTCTGAGTTGGATACTTACCTGCTGGAATCAGAGAATCACAGAATCATAGAATATTAGGAGTTGGAAGGGACCTCGAAAGATCATCTACTCCACCCCCCCTGCCACAGCAGGATTCCCTACACCAGGTCACACAGAAGCGCGTCCAGACGGGTTTTGAATATCTCCATAGAAGGAGACTCCACAACCTCTCTGGGCAGTCTCTGCCAGTGCTCTGGCACCTGAACTGGGAAAAAATTCCTACGTGTATTCACACGGAATCTCCTATGCTTCAGCTTACAGAGATTGCCCCTTGTCCTGTCACTGGGCTCCACTGAGAAGAGCCTGACCCCATCCTCCCGACACACACCCTTCACATATTTAAAAGCACAGATGAGGTCACCCCTTATCCTCCTCTTCTCCAAGCTAAAGAGACCCAGCTCCCTCAGCCTTTCCTCAGAAGGAAGATGTTCCAGCCCCTTCATCATCTTTGTGGCTCTGTGCTGGACTCTTTCCAGCAGTTCCCTATCCTTCTTAAACTGAGGGGTCCAGAACTGAACACAATATTCCAGATGAGACCTCACCAGGGTAAAGTAAAGAGGAAGAAGAACCTCTCTTGACCTACTAGCCACACCCTTTCTAATACACCCTAGAATCCCATTGGCCCTCCTGGACATAACAGCACACTGCTGGCTCATGGTCATCCTTTCATCCACCAAGACAGCTCTCCAACAGGTCAGTCCCCAACCTATACTCATACATGGGGTTGGTCTTTCGCAGGTGCAAGACTCGACACTTGGCCTTATTGAATCTCAAAGAACCTGAACCATATTACCTACAAAAACTATTCAAATAAATTACTTCTAATTTTCACCACCATCATTAAAACTCTTACAAATCATAGGCATGTGGCAAAGTTAAGACATCATCCCAATATATCTATAATTGGTGAATTCAGTAACAGACAGACTGCTAGATTGCTCAAACACCCATTAAGTGCTCTTCGGTTTTAGTTTGTGTCTTTAAGCCTCACTACTCCTGCTAGGTCAGTTCAGAACAAAGCTATATTTGCCTGCTTGTACAGAATGGAATAGAATAGAATATTTTGATTGCAAGAGACCTACGATCATCTAGTTCAACTGCCTGAGCACTTCAGGGCTGACTAAGTTAAAGAATATTATTAAAGGTATTGTCCAAATGCCTCTTAAACACTGACAGTCTTGGGGCATTGACCACCTCTCTTGGAAGCCTGTTTCAGTGCCTGACCACTTCCTTGGTAAAGGGGCAAAAAGGATTCTCATATGTACATTACTCTTACCATTACAGAAACTCTTAAGAATCAAAAAAATTTTTTTAAAGTATCCTATGTCAAAAAAATACTGAGATTCAGACTTTTAGGTCTTTGTCATCACAATCACATCAGAAATTGTAGAGAAAATCATAAGAAACTTGAATGTTCAAATAAACTGCACTGTTTTTACAGATAAACTGTAAAAGATGTACAGATAAACTGTAAAAACATCATGCTTTTACAAATAACCATGCACGTTTCTCCAGTTTAATTTCAAATATCCCCATTAACTCAGTCTTTGCACAAGTTTCCATTTAATCAAACTCAATTACCATGTGAAAGTTTAAAACATTACATAATTACACATTTTCCAATATTATTAACTCTTTTTTGAAGCAAACAAAATACATTACTTGGGCCTTTACTGAATCTGAATATAAGGGCTTAAGATCTTCACCATTCAGTAACCTCACAGAATATGGCACATATTTCATCCACAATCCCACAACTACATACAACATCATAACATCTATGTTGAGAAAGGCCATGCTGGTCATAAACAGAGTTAAGCCAGAAAGACCTCTGACTTCTCTTAGGGGGGTATATAAAAATTACTAAATTTGAAGGTAATACTTCATTTGCTCTTCCTTCACATCCATGTTGTTTAAATACAGGAATAACAGAGCAGTCTGGAGGCAAAAAATAAAACATTGATAAGTGGAATCTTCTTGTTACAGATAATCCGTACTTTTTCACTGCCTAAATCCCTATTTTCCTCTAGGACAGGAGATAACAGAAGTAGCTGAATAAGTAATCAAAAGCCTATAAAAAAAGGGTAAGTCAAACCTGATAGCTGTTTAGTAAAGCTCACAGGCAGTAAGCAAGCCGGGTCATTGAAGGCAGCACAACCACCTCAAACACTTGTAATGGAAATGTTCTGAAAGGGTGCCAGTGCTGAGTTAGTTATTTTTCATCCCTGTATGGTATAAATCATTTATTGTGGTGCAAATCAATGAGGAATCAAGATTTCTGAAAATTGAGCAGTGCAATGCACAACTAACTGGCAACCTCATGTGCAGACCTTGCTGCTGGCATGGTGATAGGATGCACTGAAAAAAAAAAAAAGAAGTTTTGTGGAGTTATAAAAAATGAAAGGACTGGTTTTGTAAAAATGCAGACAGAATAGTGCATGATTGATTCTGAGCATTAAGCCTGAAGCAGTATAAAAGGTTTCACTTCAAGTGCCAGTGATGAATCATGCTGAGTCTGACCTGGGCTTCCAGTCTGCATGTAGAGGAGACTGTGTGTACCCAGTTCTACAGGGTTCTTGTGTTGTTTCAACAGACTCAGACATGGAGGAAAGACAGAGTTTTGAACTGTATCAGATTTGTATCTCATGATGCTGCACTAAGAAACCAGGTGGTGTCTTGAGGCAGACAAGGCTTGTTATTACACAAGAGATGAGAGAGGACAGGAAAAACAGAACACAAAACTGGCTTGGAGAAATAAGTATCTTATTTCCTTTCATGCACTAATGTAATCTGTGATTTTCACTCAGTATTTCTAGGATACGTATAGCATAAGAACACATATTCTGGGTTCCGGGTATATTGGGTTTGCATGGTAAGGTTTTCGTAGTTGGGGGGATACAAGGGTGGCTTCTGGGAGAAGATGCTAGAAGCTTCTCACATGTCTGATAGAGCTAATGCCAGCCAGCTTCAAGACAGTCCTGCCATTGGCCAAGGCTGAGCCTGTCAGCAATGTGGCCCCATGGAGAGAGGAGCCCACACTGGAGCAGGTTTGCTGGAGTGTGCAAACTTGTGACTCCATGAAACAGACCTACACTGTAGCCCATGGGAAGGACTCAGACTGGAGAGTTCATGGAGGACTGTTTCACATGGGAGGGACTGCATCCTGGAGCAGAGTAAAAGAGACTTCTCTCGAAGAGGGAGTGGCAAAATACAAGTTGTGATGAACTGACCAAAACCCCCATTCCCCATTCACCTGTGTTGCTGATGAGGGAGGAGGAGAATTCAGGAGTAAAGTTAAGTCCATGAAGAAAGTGTTTTAAGATCTAGCTCTTATTTCTCATAATCCTACTCTGATTTGATTGTTAATGAATTAAACTAATTTTGCCTAATCAATCCTGTTTTGCCTATAACAGTCATTGATGAGTTATCTCCCTGTACTTATCTCAACCTATAAGCCTTTTGTTATATTTTCTCTCCCTTGTCCAGCTGAGGAGGGGAATGATAGAGCAGCTTTAGGGGGCACCTGCCATCCAGCCAGGGTCAATTCACCACAGTCCTGTTAGTAAAAATAGCAACAGTTGCACAGAGTTAGTACACTATGCATTTCTACAACACATACAAAAAGAATACAGTCCTTATGCTTGGAAGTAGGCAACTAAAGATTCTAACCCTGTAGTTAGCTTTACAGAGATAAATCTTTAAAAAAATAGAAAATCTCTTTGAAGTCAACAGCACTCTTTGCACCTTTGTAATTCCAGATATCTGAAAATTGCTGCAAGTTAGGGGGTATGCTGAAGAAACTTCAGGAATTACTGAAACATCACAAAAATGATATTTAGATATGTGAGGAGGAACAACAGAACAGGATTTGAATGAGAGAGAAGACTGAATAAGACTTTAGATGTTAGAAGCTAAAAGAATATTACACGTAGACAAAATATAGCTGGATGATCCCAAGAAGAAAAGACAGAAGATGAAATTCCCAGGGCACAGAAAATCATCTTGATAAAGCGAATACGTGAACCAAACTGCTGAGATACTACAGCACAATGATGCCAAGAGTAGGAAGAGAAATGTAAAGCTCAAGTTGACTGGTGAAGCTGCAAAAAGCCTGGAGGGGCTCTAAGAAGACAGCTACCAGTTTAGGCAGCAGCAGAAACCAGTGATGGAGAAAGACTACTAGGCATCGTTTTCATAACAATACTGATGTGATGAACTGTGGGAAAGGGAAGCCTGCGAGGGAACCCAGGTGGACCACACCAGGTTGTGATGCTGTTTCAGATGTTTCATTCATCTCTAAGACAAAGCAGCAGTAGCAAAGCCAGAACTGCTTGGGACCAGCATGAAGAATAACATCCCACTGAAGCTGTTACAGATCTCATGAATCATTTTCATTGCTGAAAGAAGTAACACCAGGAAAGAAAGGATCCTTGAATGTATACTTCCTTCCAATATCATCTCTTTTGTATCTTCCAAACAGCACAGGCTAGCACAGCTTTGATTTAGCTTTCCATAAGTAATATTTCTTTTAAAAAAAATATTGCCTAATTTTAAACAACTGAAAGGTGCATGACATAGCCACAGTGCAATTAAAAATCACAGCAGTGATCAAAACAAAGGTTTCACAGTGGAGGGAAAGTCAGCCTTCACCCCCTTCACATGCTTATTGAAGATGAAATACCTGCTCTGAGCTCATGTATAAAGGATCCATGGTAAACATTTTCAAAATACTACTTCGTAGGGTGATAAAACCAAATAATATTTTAAAACATACTTTTAAAAGTGCTAAGACATAAAACACTTCTAGTGTTATGAATTTTATTTACAATATTACTCAGAATACGAAAGGAATAAAGAATAAAACAAAAGAATCAAAAGAGAAGTATGTTTTTTCTCAAAAGGTCTTTGTGGTATTTTGTTACTTTCTTATACAGAATAAATTCTCTTGAGCAAACTAAACTTCTTTCTGTAAATGTGGTTAATCATAATAATTCAACTCATATGGCTGAAAAAATTCACTAGTGAAAACCATTTACAATGCAGTCTGCCAAATAGCTTACATGCAAGCTGGGCTCAGCATACAGAACACTGCCCCAAGACACCCTAAGTCAGGTGTTTGCATTGCTGTGTTGACATTGACACCTCCCATTACTAGCTAATGTTCAGTACCTGTGCCATGAAATTTTACTTTTTCTATGCACTGTATAAAATGAACGCATTTCATTTTAAATTCATATAACAATGAATAAATTTATAATCTAACTTTCATAAAGTAAAAGCAATATCTAATGCAAAGACACTACCAGAGGGTCATATCTTGTTGCAGCAATATAAGATGTTACTGCTCTCATCTTTCTGTCCTCAGACCTATCTTTCCATTATGGCTGCATAGCAGAAGTAAACATGCTGCAGCTGCTCAGCCTACTGAGACAATCAGAGGCTAAAGCACCATCTGAGAGACTAACAATCAACCTGGAAATTAAAGGCTTAGAGATGGTTTGGACCAGGTTTTGTCCAGTGGTGTTCAACATGGTAAAAAGAATTCTCATCAGAGAGGGTTGAAGTGCACATCTGTCAATTTGAAATTTGTCCAATTTGAAACTGGCAATCAATTTGTCAGTTTATACTAATAGATTTGATAAAAGTGGGAAGCAGCTCTAATACAGAATGAAGGAGAGGCTAAGAAATGCCTTGATAAATTCCTCAACAGAAGGTGAATCTGACAAAATCAAAAATATTTTGCAACACACCATCAGGATTATACTCATGCTTAGACCAGAAATCGCAGTACTAGCTCAGCTAAACCAAGCAGAGTGCTTAACAGGAGCAGATGGGCATCTGAAGGGTGAAAGCACCTTAGATAACTGCAGTTAGAGCCCAGAAATGTACACCCAGGAAAAAGTTCTACAGGACAGGAAGAGATAGTTTGGTAGGAAGAAGAAACATATAGAGGCAGTGTGTAAAGCAATATGTAGAGGCATTGTGTGGCATAATTAACGAGAAGCTTAAAGAAAGGTTTTAGTACTGCCATAACAAGAAAAAAATGGAGACAATTTGGGTTCTGGGGATATATCCTCACAGTTCACTGTTCAACTTTGCACACTTACTTTATGACAGATAATCCACTCCTTTGTTTCTATATACTCTGCATAAACACAGGTTGGATGAAAATTGGTTAGTTTTTCAAGGTGCTGCTCCAGCTGATGTAATCTGTTCTTGCTCTTTGTTTTATTTCAGTGCAGTTGTCTACTCTGAACTACTGTTACTTTTCCTCAGATCAAATTTCTAATCTTTATTCCAAGAAACTGCTACTTGCTGAGCCATTTCTTTAGAAAAACGAAGAGTGACTCTGGTGCTTTTCTATTCCATTGGTGCTGTAACTCATACTATGAACAGAAGCTTGTTGTGGGGAGAGTTGACAAATCATTCTGTCATTTTAATTTTAGTAAGGATTGTTATATCAGACCTATTACTGAACAATTTACCCTCCATCTGTGCCTTTTATGTATTAAATACTGCCAATTTCACATAGATGTCATATAAAGCTGTGCATTAAAATGAACATTTCTCCCATTTACTGGTGCTTGCACTGCACTGTTTTACATTCTCCTTCCATAATTCTTTTTCAAGATATGCATGTCCTAAATCCATCCAACTCTTTCTGCCCTTCTCCATTCCACCAAATTTTTCTCAGGTCACCAATGAATGTATTAAGATTACTTGTTTTCTTTAAATGGACTAGCTTTTTCCTACTGCTATCTGAACAAGTTCAAAAATGGTTCGGAATTACTTGTTCTTTTCAGTGACTCTGGACTATTTTACTATAATTATATTTAAGATAAGAGATACAATTTTTTTTCTTCCTTAGTATAATGCTTGTCTTTTTCTGTTACAAGTTTTGCTTTCTTGTTTTTATTTAATAAAGTAGCTATGCCTATACATATTTATCAAGTATTCATTATTTCATTACCGTGTTCTTAAACAACTATTTTCTAGTGAATAAGGACCATTATCAGGAAAGTTCCTGAAAAGAATTTCTAGGGTTTTTTTCAGGAAATGTCAAATGTTATATTAATTCAAGGTGCTGGTGATTTTCTTCCTGACTGCAAAGGAATATTGTTTATCCTAAAATTTCTGTTTATTATATTGAGTATTCTTTATAGGAAGGACCACAGGAGGATACCATGGCACCAAAGCATATTGGACTGTAGCTCCCTCTAGACATGCCATTTGTTTTGCAATGCAGCTGAATAAGCCATATTTTCTGTTCTTGCCTTTTTAAGCTCCTAGGTACTCACAAAAATTTGTTAGAGAATTCTCGGAGCTCAAATCCCTACAACAATAAGCTATTTTTATTTAGTTTCTTTCTATCTGACAGATGAAAACACAATGCAATGTGGTTACATCCTCACAGATGTTAAAACTGTTTCTGCCAACTTTTAAAAATGAGTAATCAAACCCAGCTTAAAGCCCACATTTTCCACAACACCATGAAAACAATGCATCAGAAATTTCCCTGTTAGGCCTTAATAAGGCAAAAAAACAGTGGCCAAGGACAGAGGGAAATGACTTACTATTATTTCAGTTATATGCCAGATTTTCGGATTAATAAAATAGAACACCAAAACAACAATGTATGTTGGGTGTCCTCTAACTGTTGCCAGAGGTCAATGTTTTGCTGAAGTCCTTGGAGGTGCTCTCCCTGCATGCCTCCTCTATGCCACTCTGCCAGCAAGTGGTTCCCTGTCAGAGCACTGTGCAAATAGAGCTAAAACCAGAAAGAATCAAGAGTGCTCCTGCTGTACAAAGTAAATTAAGTCAAGAGGATATTGATGAGATTACTAATTTATTTAACACATACATTGAATTCAGTATGGGAACAAAACTTCATCTATCACCATTCATCAGCTACATAATGCCTAGGGCCATGAGCCTGCTACTAGCCTGTTCTTCATTCTCCTTGCTTTTGCACAATTTAGGTTTGTTTTTCCTTTTCTTTCTTGTCCTGGACTTCATTTGTGACCGAACAATTTAAAACTGAAATGTTCTGGTTTGTGGCAGTAAACAAGCTGTCACCTCACAATCTTTAAAATGACAGATGCCACATTTTTTAAAGTAGAAACAGGTTTTCTATATGTAGCTCTAAAAGCTCTCTACACTGTGTAAAAAGAATTCCTTTATGAAAAATAACTGTGAGAAAATAATTTTTTACTAGCAGCTGGTCTTCTTGACTGTCTAGATAACCCTTTTCAAGGAGAGGAAGGAAACATATGTATGTAGTGAACTACAACAGACCAGTCACTCCTTAGCATAAATTTTCTTTTTTAACAGGTAAACTGGAAACAATTCTGAAGTTGCCTATTAAGAAAGGCAAAACAACTACAAATGACATCCTTAATCCCTAGAGCTTTCAACATCTTTTTCATTTTCAGAGATCTGCAGGTCATCTTGGTATGTATATCAGCATGATTCTGTTACAGGTTTTAAAGAAAATCATAGAATAAAAAGTTGGAAGGGACCTCAAGTATGATCCATTCCAACCTTTCTTGGCAAATGCATGGTCTAGACAAGATAGCTCAGCACCATGCCCTGCTGCATCTTAAAAATGTCCAGTGTTGGGAATTCACCACTTCCCTGGGGAGATTATTCCAATAGCTAATCGTTCTCATTGTGAAAACTTTTACTCGTGTCCAATTGGAATCTCCCCAAGAGTAACTTGCACCCATTACCCCTTGTCTTTTCCATGTGACTCCTTGTAAAAAGAGAGTCTTAATCTTCTTTGTAGCCACCATCTAAATACTGGAACATAAGGTCACCCCAAGCCTTATTTTCTCAAGGCTCAACAGATACTGTTCTCTCAGCCTTTCTTTATATGGCAGCTTCCCAATTCTTAGATCGTCTTGGTGGCCCTTCTTTGGACCCTCTCCAGCCTGTCTGCATCTTTTTTGTATAGTGGGGATCAAAACTGAACACAGTATTCCAGGTGTGGCCTGACAAGTGCTGAGTAGAGTGAAATAATGACTTCCTTATCTCTGCTTGTGATGCCCTTGTTTGATGCAACCCAGCATCCTGTTGGCTGTCTTTGCTGCAGCAGCACACTGTTCACTCATATTGAGCTTGCTGTCTACCACACCTAGGTCCCTTTCCACAGAGCTGCTCCTCAACCAGATAGGTCCCAGCCTATGCTGCACTCCTGGAATATGTTTTCCCAGGTGCAGGAAATCACACTTGTAAGAGACAAATTATTCAGTTTCCTCAAGGACTACAGTAGGGGAATATCAACTGCTGCTCAGTTTGGAAGTCCTGAAAGACACAGACTATGTAGCCGAAGTGGTAAAAAGCAGAGGATTGGTATATTGAGGGAAAATGAAAGAAGACAGCTCAGATACACCTCTTGCTCTCCCAGTTTAGGTATCACTTTACAAGGCACTGTTGTCAACCAGAGTGGGATCACACTTTTGTACAGAAGTGTTTGTACTCCCGTAACCTCTTGTCATCACTATAGTAAGTCAAACTACAGAAGAAAACATTGATCAATAGGTGCCTCTAACTGTTTTCTGCCCAGCTGTTTTCTGTTAGACAGAAAGGGGAAATCAAGCTGCAGAGAGAGAAAGAAAAAAAAGCCAAATGATTGAAAAGTAAAAAAAACCAACAAAAAACTATTTTAATTTAAAGAAAAAAACATGTGAAGGGAAATAAAATAGAAAACAGATGTCAACAGATGGAAAAATAAATAGTAAGCAGTTGAATGGGATCATGGCAGGAAGAGCAAGGGAACACAGTTACCTGCCAGTATCATCAGGGATGCCGAGAAGGAAAGGCCTGCACAGCCTGGCCCTTCTCCTCCCACACGTATCCTCCCTTAAACAGGAGCTGAAGGAAATGAGCTTCACTCCCAAATCTTACTGCTACTAGAAAAGCCTTCAACAAATCAGTGTGAACATAGTAGCACTAAGAAAGCACTTCCTTCTGAGGGTTTCTTCTCTCTTTCTTGTCCTCAACATTTGCCTCAATTTCAAGACAGTAATTTTCTGACCAACTTTTCAATATTTTCTTTCCTTCTGGTCATTTTCCATCTGCTTCCTCTCAGCCACCTCCTTCTTGACTTTTTTACCTTTGTCTTCCTATGTTTATTCCAATAAGCTCCTAAGCTTCACTCGCCCTACTTCAAGCTAGTATTATCAACTTATCTTGAAGTACACACAGATAGTTGTGACATCAGCAAGAGTCAATTGCCTCTTCAACCACAGGGAACAGAGGTTTATGTAGTATTAGCTTTGAAAGGGACTCAGAACACATACATACTACCAGTTCATTGAGAAACTTACTTTTCCAATTAAACTGAAAGGTAATGAAGTCAACATTAGCAGGAAACATGCTGAAAACAAAAAACAGTTCACTGAGTTCTGATTATAGCTTTTTATCCTAACTTCTAAGTAAAACAATTAAACTAAGATGACCATGGCTAATAAAATGTCGTTGTGATTCAGTTCTAGAAAAAGCAATGAAAGGAATGAGAGTTATGCCTTTGCTTTTTTGGATGGGTTGTTCAGAGGAATGGGTTATTTTTGAGTGTGGGACTGGAGAACAACAATAGAGTAAATCAATAAGACAAAGGGTTTTTGGGGAGGCATTTTGTTTGGGTTTTTTTGGGTTGCATCATAATAAAATACCAGAATTTTAAAATTCAGCTTGAATAAAAATTTACCTGAACCACGTTTCCGAAGGCAGCTGAAAAGTTTTTGTAAATGTTTTCTTGTTACCTTTAAAGTAAGTAAACAAAGAGCAATTTAGTGACCTTCATGACTGCACCCAAAACTTTTCACTTTTATTCAATGTATTCAGACAAAAATGGAGTGCTGTCATCTACACATTTTCAGAAATATGCACCATTTCAGGGATACTGGCTTTTGGGGGGAGTTTTGGGGGGTTTTTTGGTTTGGTTTGTTTGTTTTATTTTAATAACTTCACGCAAAAAAAGCAGTAGATCCCTGGATTTAAAAAAAATCTTCATTTCTCAATTGGAATTCATTACACAGAATATATCCAGTTTTACCCAAGAGCTCTAATTTTAGTCATTAGCCCTGGGCCTGTCATAACATACAACTTGTGAAATCCACTTAATACATCTGCTGAACCTTTACAGAAATAGGGTGTTTCAAATGAAGATTGAGAACATATCCCTGTCCTTCTGTCTTGACTGGAGAGACCCTATTAAACGTAGGCTATGGAGACTACACTGAGATGCCTGCAGTTGAATGGTCTAGAATCATAGAACCATACAACAGTATGTGTTGGAAGGGACCTTAAAGGTCATCTAGTTTCAGCCTCTCTGTCCTGGACAGTGTTGCCAGCCACTAGATCTGACTGCCCAGGGCCCCATTAAACCTGGGTTTGAATACTGTTGGGGATGCAGCATCCACAACCATGATTTCTAACTCCTCTTGCTTGTTACCCATGCTGCATTCATTAGTGTAAAGGCACTCAAGCTGGGCTATCAGACTCAGCACCTTTTGGGAGAAGCCCTCTTTAGTTCATTTTGGATGATTTACAGGTGTTTCCCTGTTGCCTTTTGAAGTGTTGGTGTTCCCTCACTCTTCCCTTTCACTACGAAGTGCATCATCCACACTGAAAACAGTTTAAAGGTCTGAATATTGACAGAAAACTAGAGCACTTCCCTGGGCTCTGGATCCACAAGCAGGATGCAAGGCCCTCCCCACATGCCTTCCTGCACACATTGCCATGCAGACTGCGCTGTGCCATGCCCTATTCACAGTGCTCCTGTCCACTGGCATTCCCCAAGGGTTGCTAGCTGGGCTCCTGGTGGGTCTTTTGGCTCTCCCTTGGGTTTTCCTGGCTCCAAGAGCTTCCCATTCACCTCCAACTAGCACTCAGCCACAGAACTCACTGTTGCTACTGCGTTCTTCACCAACTGAGCCATGTGTGTCTCTTCCTTCGCTGCCCTTTGAATCTGAACAATAAAACTTATTTTGTCCATCTCTGATTTATGTCAGCAGTACTCCGAAATAAGAAATGTTTTACTGTAGAAGTCTCCAATCTTGGAAAGAGATGTATGCTTAATCTCACTATTGATATAACTGATAACCAGTGCAGGAACTGGTTAAATGTGACAAGACAAGAACACACAGTATTCTCTCTTTCCAGAGAATTTGCAGACAATTTCTGACCTTGGATGTTGCTTGCAGTGCTGTATCTCTAGCAGCACAATCAGTTACCACACAAAGTTTAACATGGAACTTTCCAGCACAATACCTGCATGCAAGTCTGCACTGTTATCACAATAATGTCATTTGGTAGATTCAGTTATTCTGGAATTGCCACACACATTTGCTCAAAGATATTTAATTATTGCCTTTGTGACTTCAGATAAGAAAACATGCACTACTTGAATACAGTAAATAATTAAAATTTAATTTTTCTTCTTCTCCCCAAGATATTAAATGTTATTTTGCATTTGACAAGACCTCAGGCTAGTTCAGTGGTTGCCTTTGTACCTGCCCATGACTGGGAGAACAAAAGTTTTTCCTGATTGTTTTCTCTCCCAGTACTTACATTGTTGAGGTGGGACCACTTCCAATTTGGCAAAGTGACAGCAGGCAAGCATCTGTACAGAGCCCCAGAACAGATGCACCATCAAATGTAAACTGATACCAAAATAAATAAATAAATAATACAAATATTAAACCATCAGAAGAACTCTTCCACCTGCCAAAGTTTTGATGTATAAGTGGGATGTTTAACAGGCTGCACTAATATAATTAGTTTATCATCTTTATGAAAGAACACTGACTTTGTAACTTCATATTTTAATCTGATTTTTCTCAGTAAATTGACATTTTCAGCTGACTTTCACATTCCCACTTGTATAACTAGGTTCTTTAGACTCTTAACCTTTAAAATCTTAAAGTAAAATTCTTCATGAATCCATGACCTCCAAAAGTCTCTTTTCATTGTTAAATATATGATTAGGAGGACAGAAAGGAAATGTCACTTTTCTTTCACTGCAAGCAGTAGAAAAAGTGTAGCAACATATGCAACCTGGTAGACTTCCACCCTGCTCTTAAAACTGTTAATTCAACTGAATCTCATGCATACATTCCCCCTAGATAGATTTCCCTCATTAACTTAAATAACAGCAGACATAAATCTTGACATAATCTTCTCCCTGAACTTTACTGTCCGTAAAGCATATGGAGTCATCTTTGTCAGAGAGAAACTCAGTCATTTTTACACTCCTGGTGTGGATCCAGGGGATTATATCAGTCTGACTGGCAGGATGAAACAGCAAAATAACTGTACCTCTCTTTTATTGAATCCTATCAGATTACCAAGTTCTTAACAGCCATATAAAAGGTTCACAAACTGAGCCTTAAATTTATTACTATAGGTGAACAGAATGTCAGTCACCACTGATGCCAAAACCCATACTGGTTACAAATGTAGAACCAACATGATGAACATCAGCAAGATCTAATAGTCTGTCTCTTTCTATTTGTACATCTGGATTAGGGGTATCATAGCTTCTGCAGCCAAACCATTGATTTCCTACTGTAGATCCTTGCTCTGACTTGAGTACCTGTACATGTAACTTATTTATTTTTTCCCTTTCATTTTGCATTCATGCCTTTCATGCTAGGAAACAAAGTCCTTCCTGTTGGAAGAGGGAAAGGGTTCTGACATCCATGTGCGTCCTGAGGCAGAGTGGAGTGAGCAGAAAAAGGTCACATTAAGACTTGCAATAGTTGAGGAAATTTGCAGTATTTACTTTAGTCATGAGTCAGTTGCACAAGGAGGAGAAGTTGTTCAACAGCCTACATAAGAAGAGCATTCAGGAGCACATGAAGGGCAAAAAAAATCTGAAAAAGGAGAGTCCAGAAATAAAACATTAAAAGGCTTATACATGCTACCTGGAGAAGACTGGGGAAATAAAGCAGTGGAGCACCTTAGTATTATGTTATATTTGAAAGAGAGACAGAAGGCACCATGTGAGCTGACAGACCCTCAAAGGGGACAACCAGTCACTACCAATTCCAAAAGGCTGACTTTCCCTTTCTTTCTAATGATATAGTCAACCTTAATTTTCCACAGGTTTAACAATCAGATTTGTAAGAACATCTGAAATTCTTTAATTGATGAAATTCTATAGACATATTTCTAAATTTTTTAAGACCCTAGACAATGATTGAGACTCCTGGGTATCATTACTTCTTAACTGGGAACAGTCATGATACTCTTATTTTATATAGATAAAGAGACAGACAGAGGGAGAGACATTTATATCAATCATAGACTAGCTTCCACGTCCCTGTGGAGTACAGTTAAAGAACACTATATAGAGTCAGCAGTTAGATAGATTTATTTTTAAAAAGTAAATAAATAAAACCAAACAAAACCCCCAACAAATTAGACAAATATATTGTTCATCTCTTCTGGGGCTCAAGAACTTATCCATCATCACTGCTCTAAGCAAAACATACAGATGAGATATTTTTAAAACTATCTTTTACCCCAAGACCTCTGGCCACACGGAGGAAAAAGAGTAATAAACAATGAGTTCCTTTGCAAAAATGGGTACGTTAAAATGATGTCTCAATGTCCTGCATGAAAACTGATCTTCTGTTTAATCAAACCCATATGGATAAATAGTATTTTTCCTGTCAACGAGTCTAGATTTAATAAGACTAAGATGTTTAAAAATTAGACAACTGCAGGTCTAGATTTCTTAGATGCCTCTGACTGTCTCGTCCAGAAGTAGCTATCTGGATAACAGGCTCTGGAACAGCATTGGCTTTAAAAAGACAGGTTTTTATAGATTTGAGCATTTGGAGAGCTGGAATAGCTCGTCCTTGGGAGTTCAAAATCCACAGTATCTTATACTGAAGCAGATTACCTCGAAAAGACTGTCATGAGTATCTAAATGGCAAGAAAGGGCTAACACACTAGTGCATGAGAAACCCAGTTGCCTTTGTGCCAAGGAACCTTGACTGGAACTGTATTCAAAGATCAATATTGTCTTTCAGATCTTCTATCAGAAAATAGAGCAAGTGAGAGAGCAAGCAGGAATATGCCATCTCCTAGGTAACTCTGCACTAATCACTCAGTTTACTCAAGAAGAATCATCTACTTTTTGCTCTGTGTCCCTCTCAACCCAAGAATTTATCCCTTCACCCTGCATAACAATCCATCTTCATGTTGAACACAGGGACTGAAAGTTGCTACCTAGGTAGGACAAAAGACTACTAGTGAACAGTCTTATGGTTAAGACACTGGCTGCTAAATGACATGTTAAAAACTAGATTCAAACACTTATAAACAGAGTACAATAATGCAACCTAGGGCTCTCACTTTCTGGGCAAATGGCTGGAACACCACTACACAAAAGGCAGTTGGTGTCAAATATCACAAGTGTCACAAACCACATTTGTTGTTTTTTTTTTTTTAAATAGTAACTTAGAACTCCTTATTGTGTGATATCAGCACTAAGTCTTCTACTTAGGCCAGACTTCTTAGGGAACTTTGAGAGGCATAATGTATGTGATCCTCAAACCAGAACATTTCTGCATGTGTAGAGCAGAATCAGAATGAAAGAGTTCTCAGGAGAAATGTAATGAGTTTGAAGTGCTCTCTCAATGGCGTAGTGGGCCTTTCAAAGCACAGTTTAACACTCAAGTCCTTATCACAGAGTCACAGAATCACAGTATATTAGGAGCTGGAAGGGACCTCGAAAGATCATCTAGTCCAACCCCCCTGCCACAGCAGGATTCCCTAGACCAGCTCACACAGAAGCGCATTCATACAGGTTTTGAATATCTCCATAGAAGGAGACTCCACAACCTCTCTGGGCAGTCTGTTCCAGTGCTCTGGCACCCTCACTGTGAAAAAATAATCTGTTTGAGGCGGAAGTCCTTTGTTTCAACTTTTGTTTCAACAGCTCCTCATTAACATTAGACGCAAAAAGATGCAAATTGCCCTCTGCAGTTGATAACTCCCTGTTGTGTTTTATAAACTTAAAGGCATTATAAACTGCCTTGAAGTGTAGCATTTACTGCTTTTCTTTCCTCACTTGAAAATTATTCTTTCCTTTTTCCTACCTAAGTTTCGACCAACTAAACTCTGCCTTCATTTGCCTTTTGTATATTGTTTACATCTCCGGTGTCTTTAATGTAGTTTCTCAGGGTTGAAATAGTAAGCTGAATTTGGTTTTCTAGATGCATGGACATTCACCTCTTCATACATTTCAAGCTGGGGTAATCAGCAATGTCTTTTCTCAAGTATTTGTTCAAATGAAGTTAGACTGCATACTTCTATGATAAAAAATATTTAAATATAGTCGGCATCTATGGGCATGTAAAATGTTACAAGGATTCCATTCAAGGAATGACTTTCAAGAGATAAATTTATATTACATTATATGTTTTTAAGTTGTTGATCTTCTGACTACTCCAGAGAGACATTATCTATACTTAAAAGGGCCTATAAGAAAGATGGGGACAATCTTTTTAGCAGGGCCTGTTATGACAGGACAATGGTTTTAAACTAGTAGAGGAGAGATTTAGACCAGGTAGAAGGAAGATACGGTTCGCAATGAGGATGTTGAAACACTGTCTCAAGCTGCTCTGAATGGTGGTAGAAGCCCTATCCCTAGAAACATTCAAGGTCAGGTTGGACAGAGCTCTGAGCAACCTGATCTAGTTGAAGATGTCCCTGCTTACTGCAAGAAGGTTGGATTAGATGACCTTCAAGGGTGCCTTCCAAACCTAATAATTCTATGATTCTATGACTAATCCTTCAATATTGATAATAAAGGGATTAGGAACCAAAAGAGTGAGAATGACATTGCTTTAAATTACTGTTAACATTTTGATTTATGAATACAATAAAATCTCAAATAGGAAAAAATATCATCTAACAAGGGAATAGCTAACAGAAATATTTCTAACCCTGTCAAGTAAAAGCTCTTACAAGAACATCCCATGCACACATGGCTGGAGATAGTTGGTTTTATGCAAGTAGTTAATAGATAAGGCACAGTTCTATAAAGAGAAACAATGTGACAGAACTAGAAGTCAGGGACAGATTAATGTTAAGAAGAGTGATGGAGAAAAAACCTAAAGGTCCCCCAGAAAAAGCTTTCTATATTATTTTTCTTGGTTGTAATTGTTTGTTATTCTGTCTCACAAAATTTGGATCCAGAAACACAATAGATTCAGTTGAAAACTTTAGATTTGGTCTCATGATAGGCTCTTATGACTTAAGATAAATACTGTAGAATTGAGGTTAAAACATATTTATTCTTTCTTTTCAGAATTCCTCATTCTTCCCCAAATATTTTACCTCTTGTGAATAGACACACTTACATGAAATCTCCAGATACAAAATTACATACAATTTCCTCTGCATCCACACCTCATTCATTATGGAGCGGATGGATTAAAAAACAACATAAGATTACAACTGTACATTTAGTACACCTTAAATTGTATCTATTTGATTCTGTAATCAAAGCAGCATTCTCCCAAAAGCCATATATATGTACATATATATGTAATAATTTATATTTTCTAATAAATATTAATCTTGAAATAAATGGATTTTTTCTCTTTTGTTCATGAGCATTCTACTGCATTTCTCTACATGAATTTTTTTTACTTTTAATCAGCCATTAAATTAAAACACTGCATATTTCACGTAAAATATTGGAACTCTGTTAATTTTATAAAAAGACTTCTTTGAGTGATTTATGGAAACTTCTGCAGACAGCTATCATTGGAAAAACAAACTAACTATGAATTAAAAGTGAAAAATAATAAAAAAGAACAATGAAAAAGAAATCTCAGCTTTTATCTTTTCACCGTCATTGAGTCTTCCAGATGAAAAATTCTTTTTTAAATTGCAGCTCAGTAGTCAAAAGTTCTTCACAACAGAATAGAAACTCTGAATCAAGTTATTGCTTAAATTTCTGTAGCAAGCCAGATTAGATTTTCTTTTATTTCTGCAAGATTAACTGAAGAAACTTTTAAAAGAAGGCTTTCTGAATTAAAATGAAAATGTATGACAGTCTAAACTGTATGCAGAAGTTTCACTCACTTTAATATTTAATTCAGCACCAAAAACTACATTACTTAATCACAGAATGTTAGGAGTTGGAAGGGACCTTGGAAGATCATCTAGTCCAACCCCCTGCCAAAGCAAACATAAAAATATCATCACAGTTGGAAAGGACCTTCAAGATCATCAAGTCCAACCGATAGTCCTACACTACTGCTATCCCTAAACCATCCCCTGAAGTTCCACAGCTACCTGTTTTTTTGAAAACCTCCAGGGATGGTGACTTCACCACTTTCCTGGGCAGCCTATTCCAATAAATTATACTTTACTTAAATTCCAATAAAATACTTTATTTAAAATTTATGTGAAATTGTTAATTATTTTAAAATTTATATTTTATTTAAATTCCAATAAATTATACTTTATAATGTTTCCATTCATTAATTCCTATATCACCCACTTGATCTGGTCTTTGTAGTATTAATAGTCTTACCTTTTTTGACTTCACCATTACATTTGTCTTTTTTTTTTTTATGACTTGTACCCACAGTCTTCCTTCTCTTGTTTTGGTATCTTTGTTCTATTGACTTTTTGCTGTTCTGTTCTACTTTCAGCTTTTTTTACACATTTATGTATTTATTTATTTATTTTATTATTACTATTTTTAACCTGCTCTACAGTCTGGCCTTTCTGAGGAGGAGGCTGAGTAGGGAGCATAACCCACAAAAGCAATAGTGCTTTTCAAAAGGAAGCCAGCACTTTAAATCTATAGTGCCCTTAACCACTGCAACACAGAGGAGTTGACAGCTACAAGTTTCTTTCTCATTTTGTTTTCACAGAGTTCACTTCCTGCTTTCCTACAAAGTGAGTCTTAAGGCACTAGCAGGAAAGGGGAAAGCTTAATGCTAGACCTGCCACCTTTCTGCATTTGAAGTATTCTTAGGCTAAGAAGATATCTACTCCCTTATACCTCATGGTATGTCTGTTTCACACAGAGAAGAAGGCTGCCAGAAGATGCTTCCTGTGTTTGCACCAGCTATTGGCAGTTCTCAGCTCCCATGAGGTGTTAGTTGCACATATCACTCTCCACATGCTCTCTGGTGATGGAAGAACACAGCCAAAAGCACAGCAAAGGAAGCTCTCTCTTAGGGCCTGGTACATTCAATAGCTAAAGGACTGTGTGCAGCTCCTTTTATGGTTGTTAAATTAAGAAATTCACAGAACAGTAATTTGTCCTAGCAATTTCCAGTCTACTTTTGCTAAGCCACCCCTACCAAGTTTTCACAGTCCATCAGCCAAATACATGTTAAATGTTAAACACATGTTAAACAGACAATTTCTTCTAATTATGCACAGAATTGTAATAGAAATGTTAAAGTTGCTAGGAATAGAAAGTGTATAGGTGTGGAAACACCAGAAGGAACAAGAAGATAAAGTAATAAAAGAATGACAAGGTTTGATGATACAGTCCATCATGAAGATTCCAGCACATCTATCTACTCATGGTTTCTCAGCAAGAGCCAGACTAGGAAGAAAAAGGACTGTCTAAAACAAAGGATAGACCAAAGCCACATGGAGATGGTGGCAGGAAGATAAAGAAATAATCTGAAGCCCTCAGTCATCCAGACATAGAGAGAAAAGGCAGTAAGTTAGCAGTGCTGCCTGAATGCCCTCAAAAGTCAAACAGAACAGAGACACATAAGACTACAATCACCATCAGATCACAGTGGACATCCAGAAATCAGCCCACAGCTGCTAACCAAATGTTTCTTCCTCTCTTTCTTTTTCTCCACCTCACTTCACACAAAAGAAGGGCTGTCACCCTCCATATAGACTACATGGACCACAGTGTTCAGCCATCTTAAACACATTAAAAAGGCATTTTAAGGAAAACTATCTATCAAGGCATACATCCAGAGACAGCAATTTAAACCAAAGCACTTCCCTACGTTTAACTGTCACTTATCAAATATTAGACCCTTTGGAGCAAACACCAAAGACAGAATATCTGAAGGAAAACTAACTGGAACTATGTGTTCTCAAACCAGAAGTTTGTAACATTAACTGGAACAGAACAGTAATAAATAAGCCCAACTCTGAATATAGCTAAAAGAAACAATTTCAAATATAAAAACTGCAAAAATTTTTTTATGAGACACTGAGTTTCTATAAAAGCCAGCACACAGTCAGTCATTTACACCAATATGCCACAGGGTCAGCAAACCCAAACATGTTTGCCCAATAATTTCTGACACAGCTTTTACTCTAATGAAAAACTTCTTCAAACAATTGTTTACACAGTAGATATCATTCCTCTGTGCAAAGATTTCGTAGGGGTTTTTTTCCCCAGTTAGTTTCTATAGCTGTTTTCAACAATTTATATCAGACTGAAAAACTGCAGCAAAGATCTGAATGCAATATTTTAAAATCTTTATAGGAAGTAGTCTAAACTAGTGGTCAACCTATCTAATGACAAATTATTCAGTAACTAGATTCTGTATTTCACTTTGTAGGCAAAATTTCTCTGTCACGTGATGAATTCGCATGAAGTGATGCCTAGTGGCAGGGAGGGTTCTGAAGGGAACTGTTTCAGGGCAGATAATATTTACAGCTCCAGTTGCAATTGCTCAGTTGTCAGACAACCTCTCTGAAAATGGGTTGCAAATAACACAGAGGTGGAGAGCAGAAAATGGGAGTGAGGTGTCTTTTCGAACTTCCATTTATGTAAACTCCTCAGTTGCTGTATAATTGCCACTACAGGGCAAGGTGTTGATGGCACTAAAGAAAACTTGTACCACAACATAGTATGAGAACACCCTTCCCTACCCCATTGATGTAGATGCATTTCAGCTGAGCTATCAATCTCACCTCCAATACTGGCACGCTGCCCCTGGACTCATCCCTACTGAGCCTGGTTTTATAGCCTTCCCCCTTTGAATGTAGTTTAAAGCTCTCTCAACTACCCCTGCTAACTCCCACCCATGGCACCAGCCTCTGAGCCTCACTTTATCCCCTGTATAAAACCACTACATTGACAGAAAAGGCAGCTTTTCAATTTATTCAGTTTTATTCTTCATTTTATTCCAGGAATTGTACATATTTTTGAAATTTTAATATGTAGTTATATACATTTTTTCCCTCTGTGTAAGTCTCTGGTACTTCCCTAGCTTTTTTTAAGTCATTAGCTCTAAGATATGTCACTAAAATCTTCGCAGAAAGTCCTTTTCAGTTTGGTTTGATTTTTTTTGTTTGAAGTCAACACACTCCAAACCAACTGCAATATCAAGGGGAAAAGGAAAGATTAATGCATACAGCTCAGCATTTCAGGATTTATTTTTAGCTGGCTAGTATAATAGATTGATACATCCCTGATACTTTACTTTTAATTAAAGACTGCTAGAGCAGAAATGTAAAGCCCCCCAAATTTTGCAAAACGTAGTAGTAACACTGTTTAATAAGCGTAATTTCTATTTCTTTTTGTATATTTAGCTGCCCTAAATTCTGGTGGAAATACTCAATATCAGCAATAGCAAAATGTAGATTAAAACATTTTACCAAGTTTTCATGCTGCCCCTTTACATGACAATAATAATGGAGGGAAAAGGTCAAATCCAACACTAATAAATATTTCTTCCATTGCCTATTACATTGATATTAATCTATCTTTAATATTTAGGTAAAATTACATGGTTGTTAACTTCTTATGAAATCTCCATGGAGTCTTCGATAACATGAGTTATTTTCCTGCATAAATGCTATGTGCAGTGGCAACGTACCTGCAGTCATCCCACACAAGTCATTCTGTATTCTGAAGTACTGAACATACTGTTCTCATTACAAAAGTTCTGTCAGTAGTTTTAACTAACCAGAGCTTATTCTGAAAAGGAAGAAGCACATTTAGAATGATGAATTAGAAAAAAACATAACAAAGAAGAATGAGAAAAGCTCTTAACATTCACAAGTCTGCCCTCGAGCAGGAAAGGAAGCCTATGTAGCTCTTCTGTGATGGATATCAATATCCATCCAGCATGACCTAAAGGAAGTTCCACACTCTTTCTTGGTAGGCTATTCCTGTGTCCTATGAGTCTCACCATTTAAAAGTGGTTTCCTCTTTCGTTAACAAGATTGACAAATTATTCCTATTTTCTTCTGATACTACTGTCTGTGGGGAAATAATTCTCATCTTTTTGTTAGAGATTTGTGCATCTTGCAAAAGATATCATATCCTTCTCTTTTAAAACTTACAAGAGCTGAATTCTTTCATGTTAATTAACATTTTCCAAACTTGTTAGACTTTTTTTCTTATGGACATCCTTCACTTTACCTATACAGTCCTTCAAGGATGATGCTTTAAACATCAAGCATTATTTAAGTTGAGGGTTTCACCAACGGTAGAGAATAGTAAACAAGCAAAACCCTTACTACTTAATTTCAGTTTAAGATCTGTGATTTCCCTCCTAAAACAACAAGAAACAAAAAGTTTATTTGATCTTTGTCTTGTTCTAGACGTCTGCTGCAAGACCTGTGATCCTCCACTGCAGTACCCATAACTAGCCAGTTCATCATTTCTCAAAGTTTTTTGTGGCATTTTCCTATAATATTTAAAATGTTCCTAACACAGTGAAATCCAGAGACATTCTAAGTATATACTCTATTCTATCAGCAAAACTGAACTTGAAACATTTGACAAAGCTGTAACAAAGAACCTTTCACAGGACCCAACTAAATGCCCTTTTCATTTCAGAGAAAATCACAGAGAGTGGGGTGGAGGGCTGAGGATCAGCCAGTTGTAGATACACTGCATAGCAGCTTCACCTGGTCAATGTGAGTAGTTTGTTTGCTCATATGACATAAGATGACACTAAAATTCTTATCAGGGTTAAATATCACAGATTCTTCTCCTTTTCAATATCCACTAGATTATGATTTTCCATTGATAAAGTAAACAGACTAGTTTGATGCAATTTGTTCTTCTCAACTCATCTGGTTTCTTTCTTCTTATTTAATTATCTTTCAGATCCTGTGAATTGATTCGTAATTCATTTAGAGGGGTTTTTTCCCTAATACAGCATATTGTGCTCATTTTTTCCTCGCCCCTTAACAGCATTTTGTACATACTATTTGTTCTTATATTTGTTAGATCCCCTAGGATCTAACCTGCCCTCTGTCATTTCTCACAAGAAAATAATGATTCAAAATGTGCCTCTCACTTTTTTTAAGCCCTTGAGAGAAAAATACCTTAGAGTTTGCCAATTAAAAACATCCAAGTTAATGTAAGACTCTTAAATGTAAATTTTCCTTTATTATTCTTTCTTTAAAGGCTCTTAAATCTATTATTTCTCTGCCTATGTTAAAAATTAATGCATATGAAATCTAATTATCGTGTGTCTTTATTCTGAAATCCAAAGTCTTTACTATTACAAATTTTTCCAGTTTGAAGAGATAGATAATTTCCTTTATTTCTCCCAGTTTTCCATGAATACATTAGAATCTTTTACTATCATCAATTAGAATTTTATGTGCTGTTTTGCTTTCCTATATTAACTGTTTACTTATACTCTCCATTTATTTTTGTCTTTAGCCACTCTTCTGCCCTCAAATTCAATCCTGACACAGGAAAATTGTCCTTGATCACACAAAAAGTAACAGAATTACCTTCTCAATCATTAGTGATTAAATTTGAGGAATGATGGAGGAAAGGTGAACTACCTGGAACTTAAAAAGAGGACGCAATATATATTGAAAATACAACCAAGAAATGAGAACCACTGGCAGCACTATGGAAATACTAAAACACCAAACAAACAAAAAAACCCCAACAAAACCAAAAACAAAACCACATCATCACCACCAAAACCCCAAACACTTCAAACAAAGTTAGAACACATCTAACATATTAATAGGTCACTTGAACTTCTCCGTGCATCTCCCTATGGAGCAAGAATATAACCTAAAATAGTCACATTGTACCTCCTGCACCTTCTGAAACAAAAGTAAAGTGATCAGTGTGGTTTTGCAACGCCATTCAGGCATGCTGTGACCTGTCATGCTGTTTTCCTCAGTAAGTGAAGACTACCATCATCATGAGCTTCTGTTCTTTGGACTGGTATTTAAATTTCTCAGAGCAGACATATGACAAATAGGTTGACTTCTTGTTCTTCTCATGCTTAATCAGTGACATTATGTGTTCTAATAAGTTTGAAAAGCAGGGCAAGATCTTTATGGGCCATTGAATGCATCAAGTGGAGAAACTTCAAGTTCCAGAATAGATTTTTCTGTCTTTACTTATGTTGACAGTACTTTACTCCATTAGTAGTTACATTGATTTAGTTAGTTTCTTCAGGTTTAGATGTAAATAATGCCAGAAAGAATGCTTCAGCTGAAATAATGATGAGGGGGAAAAAAAATCAGTGACATAGCACTTAACTTCACATTCCTTAACAAACCTGCTCTTTCTGCAGCTCCACTTGTGAGACTCAGAGTTAAAGACTGGAAAAGCATATTAATGATTTATTCATGCCCAATGAGAAATTTAAACTGGTTAGATTAAGTATTTTTAATAAAAATATAAATATAGGATGCAAACATATGCAGATAAAACAAACTAAATTGGGTAACTATTGCTTTTTACATAAAAAGTATGCAGCAGCACAGTTAATAAATGTGTGCAATTTATAATGTTTAATTAACAGTTTAATCGGCGAATACCAACATACACTGCAGTGTACAGTTTTTTCTGCAGTGTGACATGACTCTCACAAACATAAACACTAAGAGAACAGACATCAGCTAGGGTCAGGAAGACATACATAATCAGATATATGAGACATTTATGTCCTTCACTTTCCAATTCCTACTAGATTTTTTTATACCAAATATAAAAGAAATAGAACATTCTCAAGAATGTTCATCTAGAATAGCAAATGAATTTTGAAATGCTCATTTCTTTCTGCTCACTATAAAAGGAGTCTAAACTAGTTTTAGTGCAGACATCTACATTTAAGTCCTCTAAGTTATGATGAAGTTAAACCTCTACAAAGTACTGGCTCTGTGGATGCCCTCCTCAAAGCTCACACAGCTGTGATAATCATTCAACTGAAAAAAGAAAAATTTCAATTGCAGACATGATATAAAACACCTGATTAAGTTGAAGTCTGTGTAATCTTAGGGTATAAAGACTCCCAGTGTTTAAGCAGCGCTGACACAAAGTCAGGTTGATCAGGCTGGAGGTATCAGTAAAGACAACTAGTTGAGAAAGAGAAAAGAACAGGAAGGTTACCCATGTTATGATTCAAGCAGAATACTTGATGTGAAGCCATACCTATACATCAAGTCTAACTAGGACAGTGCAGTTTACTGTAGTGTTTGCTACCGCAACCAAAGATGCTGTGCCATCCTTCAGAGTATAAAGATGATATTCCTTCACCTCATGACCCTTTTTCCTATTTTCTATTTAATTATAATCACCTTAGACTCTACCTCAGCAAGTGTCAGTCCTCTAGTAGAGAACTCTGTTAAAGTGTCTTCACTACCAGCATGCACCACTGGGACCCAGCCTCCTCGCCACAGGCAGCTACAACCTAGGTTTCTGGGGTTACAGCCCAGGTTTCTGCCACAGAGAGATATTAAACTGCATAAATAAGATAATTCCTTCTACATACAGTGTAAATTCTGTGCATCCCAATCCTTCACGTGTGCATCCAAACACACTGTGTTTGTATCTGAAGCTTTCACTCACAGACAGCAAATCTCTGCTGCTCGGGCATGACAACATCCACATGCCAGTTATCCTGTTGTCTGAGGGCCCAGAAGACACAGGAAAAGGCTAGGATGCATCCCAGTGAGTAGTGCCAGAAAGGGCAACCTACCTCCCTGTATTCACAGGTGAAAGCCTCTAATCACAAGACGACAAATGCATACATCATACCATCAAGAGGAATAACAGATACACAAGGGAAGTTAGAAGCTACCTTGCCAGCCTGCTTTTAAGATTTATCTGGAGGAACATCAATAAGCAGCAAAAGAAAGCTGAATCAAACATATTGGGCTACAAATAGCCCATGTGCAGACAGCTATTCAGCTGCTCAGGAAATTATCAGTCTTCATATTTTATTAGTGCTTTTAGCTAGAGCAGAGAATAATACCAGGATGCTTTTATGACAATGCTAATTAATCAACAATAGCATTTTTAAGATGTCTCAAGTTAATTTTAAATTTTTGCTGCCTTGTTGAGAAGGTTTCAGTAACTTGCTTCATTTAACACTGAAATAGATAACTTTAACAAAAACCAAACCAAAAACAAAACCCCAAACTCATAACATTTAGATTCCTTCCTTTTATATGCAACTAACATCTTAACAGAAGATTAACTTCTGTTTCATATTTCAGCTTTTACAAACTGTAATGACAGAATAATTCATAAGGGCACATCCCAGAATTTAGTGTAAATATTAAAAGAAAATGCTACAAAGTCCCCAAGGAGTTCAATTTTGGGGAATTTGGCTAAGAAATGGAGGATGCAAATTGAAGTTTTACTAATAGCTGATAAAAAAGGCTGACAATACTGAACAGAGGGCTCTCCATAATCATGTAAAAGGTAATGTAATGTCAAGTCAAGCAATATATGTCTGTATTTTTCCCACACAATAATACTTATTTCCCTCAAGCTTGTTGGTTTTCTAACTGCCTCTTTTCTGTAACCTTTTAAATTTCTTTGTGAACAACTGGTTTGGCAAACACATATACTTCAAAGTCAGGCCTACCATAATTTACTGAGTGCTTATATATCACCTGGTAAATGCCTAGAATGGATTTTCCACTGCCTTGTCAGTCTGATCATAAAAAGTGAATGATGGTTGATTCAGACTGAAAATTACCATGCCAATAGATTTAGCAGATCAGCACCTGAAACCGGACTGCCTTATATATACAATACATACAGATTTGCTAATGTCAAAGAGATTATTACTCAGCACAACTGGATAACTTTTGTTAAATTCCTCAGTTAGTACCTTAGACTCATAGAGTGGTTGAGGTTGAAAGGTACCTTAAAAATCATCTGATTCCAACCCCCTTATCATGGGCAGGGACACACTCCACCAGACTGAGTTGCTGAAAACCCATCCAGCCTGACCTTGAATGCTTTCAGGGAAGGGGCACCCACAGCTTCTCTGGATGATGTGTTTCAGTGCCTCACCAACTTCATGGTGAGAAATTTCTTTTTTATATCTAATGAAAATTTTCCCTCTTAGTTTAAAACTGTTATCCCTTGTCCTATCACTACAGTTCCTGATAGAGTCTCTTCCCATCTTTGCTGTAGACCCTCTTTAGGTACTCTAAGGTTGCTATAAAGTCTCCCAGGGATTCTGATCAACTGTAATAGATATTGCATTCACAGTCAAGGAAGTACCCCAAGCAAAAGCAAAAAGTTATTAAAGGCCCTATTAGGGTCAAAATTGCCAAACATGGTAAAGGGCAATTACAAAGGTTTAAACTACACTTGCACACAACATTGGGAAAAGAAAGCTTGCAGAGTACCATAGTTTTGGTTTTTTGTACTTTGTGTCATCTGAGCAATTTTTGATGTATTCAGAAGATGTTTCTGAATATACTTTATCTCAGTAATTGGAGGACTGCAGAATTTTACAAAAAATATAATGCATAGATTGTATGGTTTTCAGCAAAATATATGAAACTGAACAAAATAGAAGTCTGTGATCAATGCAAGGCTGATGACTCAGTCCCCTAATTTCAAAGGATAAAAAGGAGATTATCACACAATTGGCTAGACATACAATTATTATTGGGGTCTAGGATGAAAACAACTAAACAATAAAGCTTAGATATTGGTTACAAAGAGACTTCAAATTAGACAGTGAAAAAGCCACTGTACTGCCAGTGTCAGATAGAACGGGTAGATGATTTTGGAAAAGTAACTGTTGGCTGACATGACAGACATGACACAGTTTACAAGCTCTTATAAGAGAAGAAAGCAGTGACATAAAGCAAATGGAGATTTAAGTCAGAATAAATAGAAAAAAAAAGCATATAAAATACACCAGCAACACTACAGAGAGCCACGCGTGAAGAAAACTTCACTAGGCAATAAAGTACTTCAGACTTGGAAAAAGTTGTAGTAAAGGACAAGAATAACTCAGATTGTAAGAGATGGGGTGGAGGAAGAAGAGAGGAAAACAAAACCAAACCCAGAAACTGAGAGCCCATCAAGGTCAAACAGGATTATATTCACTAGTATTTTAGAGGAATCTTCAGCAGCATTGAGCAAATGCTGAAGAGGAGACTGTTTGATCTATCCACCGAAAGTAAATAATCTCTTCTTGCTTTCAGTCCTGGGCAGCAGAACTTAGAACAGATGACATTTAGAGCATAAAGTGGTGAGTTAAACCTCATTAAGAGTACATCAAATGAGGGGCAAGGGAGCAAAGCAATTGTTGAGAATTTATAAACATCTTCTGTAGGTTAATGAAGCTATCGAAACTTGTTGCGTATGGCAGAAACAAAGGCCAAGTCTAACCCTGTTGATTTTTTAGGGTATTAGAAGTAGGACACACCAATATTCACAGTCATTTAAAGAATTTAAGTAAACGTTTCCCTTAAATTCCTGCACACAGACATAATACATAAAGAACATATTAATGAACTAAGCTGATAGACTGATATTTGTGACAGCCATCAACTTTTACTGATACAAGAAAACTGTTACAACTGGATTTCAACATAGGAAAAATAACTTAGCCCATGCTATTCTATTTACACTGCATGATCAAGGATAGTGCAGAGATCCTCAGATCAGTTAGTGATTGAGAGAGACATTTGTAACAGCTTGTACTCAAGGTAATTATCTCTTTAAGAGGCAATAGCACTTGTGATCTAAGGAGATTCTAAGATGCATATTTCTGCAACCTGTTTTCAAGCATATCTCAACACCAAGACATAAAAAATTTGAATGGGTAAAATTAGAAGATCCATAGAAAACTAGAAGCTTAAATGCCTTTTGCCTGATTCTTTCTGCTAAATTCAAAGCATGCTTCAAATGCAGACTGCTTTTTGAGCCTCAGCTAAATTCCACTATATTCCACTAAATTCCCAGCTAAATTCCATAATAAGGCATATATTAAGAGACTTGCCAAAATAAAATTCTCCACTTTAACGTGAATTAAATATGTGAAGGCTGTGTGTCGGGAAGATGGGGTCAGGCTCTTCTCAGTGAAGCCCAGTGACAGGACAAGAGGCAATGGCTGTAAACTGAAGCATAGGAGATTCTGTGTGAATACACGTAGGAATTTTTTCACAGTTCAGGTGCCAGAGCAGTGGAACAGACTGCCCAGAGAGGTTGTGGAGTCTCCTTCTATGGAGATATTCAAAACCCATCTGGACGTGCTTCTGTGTGACCTGGTCTAGGGAATCTTGCTGTGGCAGGGGGGTTGGACTAGATGGTCTTTCGAGGTCCCTTCCAACTCCTAATATTCTGTGATTCTGTGTTATAGAGTACAAATTTAGAATCCTATAAATTCAAATTGTTGACAGTTCTTCCAGAGTAGGAAGAAAAAAGGAAAAACAAGACCACATAATGGGCATTAATGCAGTACTGTTGCTTACATATCTAGCAGACATAAATGTACTCTTTCAAATTTACTAATAAGCAAACCTGGGGCAGGGAAAACCCCAGTATCAATATAGGCTGTGGTTTAACGGATTGAGAGCAACACTGCGAAGGACTTCAGGGTACAGGTGGATGAAAAGCTGGACTTGAGCCAGCAATGTGTGCTCACAGCCAAGCCAAACATATCCCGGGCTGTACCAAAAGAAGTGCGGCCAGCAGGTCAAGAGAGGTCATTCTGCCCCTCTATTCTGTTCTGGCGAGAACTCAGCTGGAGTACTGTGTCCAGCTCTGGGGTCTTCAACACAGAAAAGAGTCACAAAAATCATCAGAGGGCTGGAACACCTCTGCTATGAGGAAAGACTGAGAAAGTCTGAGCTCTTCAGCCTGGAGAAGAGAAGGCTCCTGGAAGACCTTATTGCAACCTTTCAGTACTTAGACAAACTTCTTAGCAGAGCCTGTTGCGATAAGGAAAGGGACAATGGTTTTAAACTAAAAGAGGGGAAATTTAGACAGGTTGCCCAGAGAGGTGGTAGGTGTCCTATCCCTGGAAACATTCAAGGCCAGTTTGGACAGGGCTCTGAGCTACCTGATGTAGCTGAAGTTGTAGTTGTAGGAGAAGAGGAGGCTGAGGGGAGACCTTATCGCTCTCTTCAGCTACTTGAAAGGCCATTCTAGGGAGGTGGGTGTTGGCCTCTTCTCCCTTGTGACTAGTGACAGGACTAGAGGGAATGGGCTTAAGCTGAGCCAGGGTAGGTTTAGATTAGATATTAGGAAGAATTTCTTTACTGAAAGAGTGGTTAGATATTGGAATAGGCTGCCCAGGGAGGTGGTGGAGTCACCATCCCTGGAGGTTTTCAAGAAGAGGATTGATGTGTTTCTTCAGGGGATGATTTAGGGATAAGAGTAGTGTGGGGCTATTGGTTGGACTAAATGATCTTGAGGGTCCTTTCCAACCATAATGATTCTGTGATTCTGTGATATGTCCTTCCTCACTCCTCACTGTAAGGAGGTTGGACTAGATGACTTTTAAATGTCTTTTCCAACCACCCCAAACTATTCTAAGATTCTATTATTAAATACTTTGGTAATAGTTAACGTTCTAATTATTGACCTTTGCCCAAGTCTCAAATTCTGAATATTGATTACCTTCCATAGCTTTTTCACCCACTCCATATTTCCACCTATTAGAGCTACATAGTTTTCCCATACTAATCCAGAAGCTAGTATGAATTGTTGGATTTTGTAAATGATTCAGCCTCTTCTATTTCTTCTGTTTCTGTAGTTAGAGGCACAGGCCACTGTTGCTGGGTTTAGAAAAAAAGTGCACTACTTCCAGCTTCTTCCAAAAGCAGTAAGCAACCAGAGGCTAAAATACAGCCCAAAAGCTGCTTTGTTTCCTTTCTTCCCATTCTTCTGTCCCTCATGGCTGTAAGTAGATGACAGCAGGAAAGCTCATCAATAAATAAAATTATTGGACTCAAGTTTCAGCCTTGAGGTTTGATTGGAATGAAATTTAACAGACTACCAGCTGAATAGATGAGCACTAGTCAGAGAAAACCTCATAAAGACCTCTTAATTTCCAGTAGCTGGGCTGGTTTGGTTTAGCCCCTTTAACATCTTTACTAAGGAAAGTCTATACTGCATCAGATTCTTTTCCTCACAGAAGCCAAGCAGTAATATTTCCATAGTAGCCACTGTGACCTTGCATACGGGAAAGAACTTGGTCTGGCCATTTGTCTCATTTTACCAGGTATTACAGAGAGCCAAACCCAACCTCTATAACATACTGGGCTTTCAAACCCACTCATAACAGCATATTGAATGTTTGGGGTTTTTTTCATTCTAACCACTCATCCTAACGTGACTGAATGGGCACACTCAAGAGCTGGTATTACCAGCTAAAACTACAGATAAGGTAGGTCTTATGCACTAACTGAGAAGGCAACAAAGAACTCTCACAGGTTCTGGATGCCAATTTGCAAAGCTTAATAGGGAGAACATTGACAAATGGCAGATGAACAAGTCTTTACTTGCTTTTTTATGTATGTTTCTTTCTAATGTAAAGCTACATGTCTGATCCTCCACTCTGGGTATTTTGTTTGTCAGCTCTACCCAGGTATGCCCAGCACCTGAAGGAAAGAATCACAAATAACCTCCATATTAACCTCCATGAGCCTTTTTCTCCTACTCCCCATAAGGTGTCTTCAAATTTTATTGAGGCTTGACAGCAAGTGACAAGAAAGCTGAAATGCACACGTTGGTGCTATACTATGCCAATAGCCAAAGAAGACAAGCCCTGTATCCTTTCTGTTTCCTCCGAAATGTCACTTTGTACACTCTAGATCAGGTAATGGCCCTGCTTGGCTCAGTGATTCTGTGTCCTTACTCTTTTTAAGTTTCCATTAGTGTGAATGGAATAGTCAGCCTTTGCAGTGAAAGTAATCTTCATCCCTTATTTACTTACAAAGATTTGGTATCTTTGAATGCTCACACACAGATACACTATTCTTAAACCATATTTTGGATAGCAGGCTATAAGTCAACATAAATGTATCATTTATATTTTTCCTAGTTCACCATTTATGAAAACATTCATGCATCAAATTGCTTACATGGGGTCCTCCAGAGATGTCCAACAGCATTGTCCTTTGCTGTTGGGCATGTCAGAATTTAATGGAGGAATTTGCACTAGCAAAATGGCTACATACCAAATAGCATTAATTAACCTTCAGAGTTTTGATGAGACATCACACTTCTCTAACAAGATAAAACAAAACAACCAAAACTCCAAAGACTTAGTTGCCAGTTAAAAGCATTATACAGTATGAAATGTACAGTGAGCTTTGCAACACAGTAACACAATTTGTTTGTTCTCTTCATAAATTGCCTGGCATTCTAGAGAGACAATCATGGTTGCAATAGCACTTATTTTTGCCCACTGGCAAAAAGCAACAACGGAAACACATTTTGTTTTTTTGTTATTCCGAAAGCAATTTATTCCTGTACCACAAATTCACAGCTGATTTTTTTTTTAATCACAACACAGTCAAATGGCAGGAGGTGGCATGGTTCCATGAAACCTAATAAAAAACAGGCCAACTGTGTCACAAGGCTCCTGATAAAAATTTTGCTAAGACACGATAAAGTTGTGGACAACCTTCTGATTCAGGTCTAACATAGATGTTTGTGTATCTTTCGGACCAGTTTGGATGTGCTGCAGTAATATACTACCAGTTTTAACATATTAAACAAGAATCGGCCAGTTTGTATGTCCCATGTTAAGAGCAGGAAAAAGCAAAGGAAGCCTTTGCACACTAAGCAAACCTAAGTAAATAGTAATAAAGTAACATGAAACATGTTTGTTAAGTTAGTTAAGATATGCAATTTTACTTGTTATTTCTATATGAATAACTTATCAAATGCACAGGTAACTGTGTATCATATTCCCTTAGGGCCATTGTTTCTAAGCATAATCCTTCCATAGGATCAAAACTATCTATCTTCTTATTAGTCTTAAACCTGGACTTTGGTATATGATGTATTTTTAATCTAGATTTCTGCAGAATGCAGCACAATAGCTTTCATGAATGACAATTTTTCTAAAATACCACTAAAACAAATCACTTATAACACTTTTGATTTATTCAAAGTATCAGTAGATATTCTTAGCCTGTGTCTTGAAAATATTTGTCCTAATGTATTCATTAACCAACTCAAAACATCAGTCACAAAGGTAAAAAATGTGACTTTAAGCACGTCAGGTCCTTGTCAACTGCACTGTCACTTTTCAGCACCTCTCTGATACTTCACACAAAGGAATAGTGGAGCTGAATTGAGAATTGTTTCTCTGCTGCTCTTATGCTTACTAGGAATTAAGACTGGTATCTCAGAATGATAAACCCCTCTATTACTTTATTACCTAGATGAAGGTTTTCAAGGAACCTCTTACCTTTTCAGAAAAGATTAATCTCTTTGCTCAATGTGCATCTTCCAGTATTCTTTAAGAGTTTCCTTCTTTTCCAGTGCTTCTAGTTATTAACTTTTGAATCTCGTCAATCAGCTCTGGCACTGTGGCCTCCACAGCATTAATTGAGTATTAGAGATGCTCCTGGTTTTTGTCCAAAAAGGCACTGAAAATGTA
This sequence comes from Galbula dea, assembly GCA_013399015.1. Classification (NCBI taxonomy): domain Eukaryota; kingdom Metazoa; phylum Chordata; class Aves; order Piciformes; family Galbulidae; genus Galbula; species Galbula dea. The sequence goes on from VWZX01005936.1 coordinate 412,933, forward strand.
TGTATTTCTGACTGTTTCTGTGCTTTTAATATCTGTAGAGACATCACGTTTTGGTTTGGTTTGGTTTTGGGGTTTATTTAGAAGTCATAGGTGCTTAAGGTAATTGACCAATCTCAATTTTAGTGCATATTCAGCTCTGAAGTGAAGGTGTAGAAATATTATTTTAAAGATTCATTGGGTTATTTCTTGCTACTAACAAGGTGAAAGCAGCCATGTCAGCAGTTTGTCATGCAGAAATATATCTTATATTTCAAGAAGTCCACTTGAAAAAATTAACTATAAAACCTGGTTTAAAATTAGGCTGAAATTTCTGTAAGATCTCTGCAGCATAATATATGATTTTATGAGATCCCAAGATACAACTATAAAGAAACATGAGTATGGCAAAATATCCTCTAATATATGTATAACTCATTTTCTTTCTCAATAAATAGGTAGAGAATACATAAATCTAGTGTTTCTGTATACACAGATAAACAGACACCTCTTTTCTTTCTCTTCCCCAAGAAAAAGACCACAATCTAAATCAGAAGTGAATCTTAGACTACCTGAGAGAGCAGGAAATCAAAACAATATTTATTTTACAACTTAATTATAACATACAAGTAAGCTGAAACCACAGCACAGATCAAGCTTGTGAAAGAGTTAATTACACACTTTTAGCAAGCAGTCTCAGTAAAACACTTCAAATATTGGGAAATTTTAACAAGAAAACAGGAATCAATAGGTTTCCTCAGAGACTGGAAAAGACAATTACAAGGATGAGCTGTTAAGATTTCCTCCATGAATTCTCACCATTATTCTCTCCATATGCCCATTTCCTTTTCCCTCCTCTTTCTCACTATAGGATTATCTATGTAATTTTGAATCCTCTATGGACCTTGTACCTCCATGCCAAACAGAGACATGGTTCTTACTGATGCACCAAAAAATACTTAAGTGAAGCTTCACTGCCAGATTCTTAAGCCAGCTTTATCAGCATGTTAGTCAAGGTTAATGAGCCTACATTTTAACAGTTCTGTACTCAGTCATGGTTTGAGTGTCAGGGCAAAAGTCTTCCTAAGATCAAAGAGGAAGCACAACTCTAAATGAAACTTCAGTAGTTCCTGAGTTGTGTGCTTCTCTATTTTTCTAGACAGGGTATGTTTCTTACCCACAAGAAGTATTTATTTTAAAAATAAAAATAAATATAAAAACCAAGAAACATAACAATACAGACTCATTTATGGGACATCATAAATAATTCTGCTGTCAGTATTTCACATAGTATAAGGAAAGCACTAAACTAGCCAGTGTGCATGAAAAACCTTTCTGTATTTTTAAACCACTGAAAAAAGAGCACCTAAACCCAACAAAAATCATTCCTGTTTTGATATGAACCAACCAATCAACCAATGGTTGGCCCAAGAAAATGAAACGAGTCACCAGCTAAATATTCCAAACAAGAAATGCAAGTGCACTGTAGTAATGACTAGCTAGAATATAAAGAGCAACATAAAAAAGACAGCAAACAATTCTGAAAGTTAATCAGCTTATTATAACCATTTACCTATTTATCATTGTACTGCATTATATTAACAGAGCTGCATTAATGTTGACTCTTTCAGTTATCAAAGTATGTAAAAGAAAAAAAAAACAAAAAAATAAAATGAAAATGTTCTGAGAAATTATATAACCTAATTGTTTACTTCAAGTATCTATTTCAGACTAAGGAATAAAGATAGCACTCTCTCTACAAAGAAAAGCTCTACAAAAATAGACTTTCACATTCAAACATACTAAGCTATGTTAAATATTCCTGACATTTCAAAACATCTGGGGGAAGGTGAAAGTATATTCCAGTATGCACTCCTAAACTACATAACATTTCCCTACAAGCAACAGATCACTCCTTGCAAGTCTGATCAAAAATACCAGCATTCTGACATTCTGGTCCATTTTGGAATGAGATTAGATAAGTATGCTTAAGGTATTTGCCTAGAAATTTGAGCTCATTAGGTGTACTGCACTGATAACAGTCAGGAAAATAGAACTTCATTTAAAAAAGAAAATCTTCAGAGAAATATTTCACCCCTTATATGGGAACTTAAAAGATGAGAGTGACTGGGGTTTACTTCTTGGTATGTGAAGAAGCTCCTCCTGCTTATTCAGTCTAACCGTGAAGGCTATGGCCTTTTCTTCATTTTTTTCCTTCTGGAAGACTTCCATTGAATGAAACTACAAAATAGTTTCACATAATTTCCTTAGAAGTATTTATTAACCTTGTACCAAGAGATACCTGTGTCCAAGAGGTAAGTGGTTACATAAAGAGATATCAAACTGAGTAAATTCAGTCCCTAGTGCTTAGTTATAAAACCTTTTCTTATACACAAGATGAAAAAAATATTCTTTGAGAATGCTATTGACACATCATTTAAAAAGAAAGGGTGATAGATCACTATTCCATAATTATAGACACCTGAGTTTATTCAATAGCAGGCAAATTTTATCCGGACTAATGTTGAAGTTGCTATTGAATCATAAGAGCTGTCATTTCACTTGAAAATTACTATGGATTCCATGATAAATGAAACATCATGGGAAGGATCCATTAAACTTGACAAATATGAGAGGAGTGCCAAGAAAACAACACAAATCAATATTTGATATTTATCAGTTTGACAAAAAGCATTTGATAGAGTGTGCAGAAGAGGCTCATGAACACTCCTGGCTTGATACTTTTTGTTCTTAAAAATATACTCATATAAATACCTCATCCTCACAATGTCATGTACAGAAAGATAATCTTTGAGAAGCAAATCTCAGTGACATGGCCTACCCTCAGCAGTGTCAGGTATGTCTATGCTGTTGCCTTATGTTTAATATCTTTTCAGTTTTGGCAAATAGCAGAGAGATCAGACCTCAGTGCATCTGCTGTCTTTGATTCAGATGGCAAACTATATGAACTTTGCAAAGGGCGAGTCAAAGCCAAGAACTACAGCATCTATTAACACTGTTTTGCTGATGACTGTGGAGTACAAATAGCTTATTCATAGACAGAGTGTCCTCAATCATTCCTCTGAAAGTGCAAAGCATCAAGCAGTTTATGGGCCAAATCGTGACACCCTTGTAAGCAGCGCCGGTGCACAAAAGCCCTGAAGGCTAAATAAACCAGCTTTGCTTCCACTTTTGTGATCCTGAATACAGTCAGGAGCCATAAGCAATGTTCTAGGTATTGAAGTGAAAGCTGATTAGAAATCAAAGATTTTATATAACCTTGTTCTGCATCAGTGACCTCTTTCTCTTCCTACCAGTGTTGCAAGCTATAGCAAAACATTGAGTGGCTACTTAAAGAAAAGTATATACAGAGATCCCCTTCTATGTGAGCATGAAAGGAGGGAAGTGTGGGCCAGTTGTCTGTTGAACAACTCCTGCATTGTCCTGATAACCACTAAGACATTTAATGCACTGGGATGCTAGAAACTCCAGCACGATGCAGTGCTCTGCATGCAGTGAGTCCTCGTGACTCAGCTGCTGTCGTCAGCGGTGCAGTTCTGCAGCATGACAGAAATATGGAAGATAGTCACTGCTGTGGCTATCATCATTTTTTGTCCTTCTTCGGGATGTAGAATGACCTACACCACTTCACATGACAATATAACAAAATGATGTAGTTGGATTAAAAGGGTCTGATAAACCATGTGTGCACACATATACATGCATCTGATGGTTTGAAATAAATAGCTTGATTATCTGTTGAAGTTTTGTACACCTAGGCCAGGAGCTAGAGTATTTTAGAACTTAATGTTCAGTAGCTCCACAATCCCACTCACCCCAGTGCCACCGTATCCACACTGCAGCATTTTTGTTATCTGGTTTAGAAACTAGACTATGGAGCCCTGCTTTTGTTGTATATTTTCAACATTAGTTTGTACACTTGCTACACAGAATGTGTTTATCTCATCACTTACCAACACTGTAGTATCAATGACTACCAAAAATGATCCCATGCCATTAGAGGAAATATAATAGTGTGTAAGGTACATTTCAAATTACTGGAAAAGCCTAATTTCTAATGATTGTACCAGAGCACTTGCAGAAGGCCTTTCAGCACTGAAGACTTTCCAGGCAAATAGAACTCTCTCTAGAGCTCTTAAGACACCAGGCACAGTTAGACAATCACTAAGTCACTCAAACATGGCAGGGGGGTTGGACTAGATAATCTTTCGTGGTCCCTTCCAACTCCTAATATTCTGTGATCAGAAAAACTCTTTCTCACTTGTGACCTCTATTTTCAGCTAAAGTCAGGTAAATCACCTTTTGAAAACACCAGTCTCTCTTGACTATCCCTCCACTCAGCAAATCCCCAATACCATACTTTCGATGCAGAGAGAGGATTGCAACATTGCAATGTAGAGAGAAAAGCAACAATGTCCCATACGAGCTTCCGGAATTTCTCAGTGTCAGATTTGCATAAAGATGTTACCAGCAAAATCTCAGAATCACTTTGAAGAAGTACTCATACACATTTGATTTTTCATAAAATTACATACAAAATTTCAATGGCTGATAAATAAATACGTGCACTTGCTTTGAAGAACTATTCAATAAAGTGGGACAGTTTTTATTATACTGTAAAGTGATTATGAAACTAGAATCCAAGCCCAAACATGAGATGAACGTCCTGATATAGAGCGCGGGAGAAACAGATCTTTTTGATATCTAAATAAGCTGAACCAAAAAAGTACTGGGAAACTGCAAACAAGGGTGGATGGAAGGTCAGGTAAGGCATCAGTGAAAGTTGTGCCAGTAATTACTTTGCATTCAATATTTTTCCCAGAAAATTTAGGGAGGAAGAACATTTTCTCAGAAGAAATGAATATGCAAAAAGTAAATGAAAAATAAAACAACAACAACAAAACCAGAAAGAAAACCCCAACCAACCCACCAACCAAAAAAAAAAAGCTTGGAATTAGGGCATTGACTATAGCAGTTGTAAGCAGTGTTATTGCTAGTTTTCTCCTATTTCCACTAATTTCTGATCTTTAGCTATTTAGCAGAGGCAACATCTGAGTGAAGTTTACCCTTTACCTGAGCTAAGCCAAAAGGTGAGGAACAATCCCTGCATTTAACAGTGTGTGAATTTGTCCGAAACTCAGAAAGGGAACTTATGTTGTTCTCAATGATCTTCTTGCTCAGTAGTTCATCTTAGACATTGTCAGTAGAAAAGGATGTCAGACCAGAGAGACTTAAATTTGGAAACCACTAAAGTTTATAATTTGAAAATAATAAAAAAATTAAAATATTTAAAGTTAAGAAGGATGGCAAAGAGGGATGAGAGAAAGATATTTTTTTCCAGAAAACTGAAAAAGCTTAGGAAAAACTCCTTCTATACTAAGACAAAACCTCTTTTTAGACCTGAAAAACAGTTTATTTCAATCCAAAACAATAATTTTTCTTTCATTATTTTTCAAGTGTTTAATTTCAAATATTATAAATTTTTATTCTAAAACAACTACTAGACATATTTTCTCATTTCAAAGCAAAATTGTTAAAACTCTTAAAACTTGATCTAAACCAAGCATTTCTTAAAACCAACTCTCTCTGTAATAAGTTTTATTCTTGATAAGTCAGCATAGCCGAAGACAGGGGCACAGCAAAATGTCTTGCTAGCTCTAGCTGGTCATGAATATTGCTTCCTAAGAAATCAGTGAACTGACTGACCAAATCTTCTGCTTCTGAATTCTTCTGCTTCTTGTGGCTTTGAAAACACTCCCTATTATATGTGTGGTCAAAGGGTGGTAAAAAGTCTTTTTTCCCCTTGCTTTAATCAGTACACAGTCAAAAACAGACCTGAATGAGAAGAGCCCCTTACATCACAAAGTGATCTGTATGCACTTTTTTAACTTTCCTGCAGTGAAGGGGTCAAAAATTAAGATTTGTTTCAATTTTTTCACGTTTATTGATTCCCAAATGTTCAAGCAGGAATTAAGTTTTACAGCCTCAATTGTTTCTTTACAAACTTGAAATGTCTTAAATGGACCTGATTTTCTGAAACTCCTGGTTTTTCAAAACACAATACATCAGAAAAGAAAAGTTGCAAGATTCTTGGAATATGCCTTGGGTGATACACTGAAAACAGCTACATTCATAAAGTATCTGAAGCCCAAACAGAAAAGCCACAGATAGACTTCAGAACCAAAATGCAACATTGTCAGGTATTCTCATTTTTATAATGAACATAATTAAAATGAAATGTTTGGAAATAACTAAAGGAAAAATAATTTAACTAGAAACAATGTTATTTTAGCTTCAACATTGAGAAAAAGTGTTTTAAATTTTCTATCATGCTTCCCTATAGAATATTTTTCTCACAAGTCTAGCATCTTCTCAGGGGATATGAGCCAGGGTAAGTATTACTGCTCTAATTCAGAGTTCTTTACCCTTGTAATTCATTGGCCTTGTAATGGGCGATATCGGTCAAAACCTGGATGATCCCATACTAAAGCAGCAGGAACTTTTAACTCCCTCTCTCCTGTTAGAGCATACCTTAAATTTTCCAACTGTATATTTAAATGCAAGTCTTAGAAGAAAGAAGTATCTTCAGTTCACCAATACATTTATGACAGCCTTTTAGGCTCCACATTGTACTTCACTAGTTATATGGTCCTCTTACAACATGCACTGCCATCTCAAACTCAGCCCCAGTTCAGCAAGATCTCTGAAACTTGGCAGTATTTCTGGAAACTAAATGCAAGCACATGCTGCTTTGCAGAGCTTAAAACCCTCAAATGAATCCAAAGCACAAGTAGTAGTAAATATAGAGGTTTTGGTTGCCCACCAGCCCAAAAGTTCATAGTTTCACTGAGTCATTGCACATATCCTCTTCCAAAATGCTCAGTATCTGAGATTACTATTATTTATATATATACACATAAATATTCAGATTTCTGAATCATTGACAATATTAATCTTTTTATGTTGTTGCTTAGCAAACAATTAAGTGACTGTCTGAGAGAAGAAATTTTTTTTGTTTCTCCTTGGTGACTCATTTTAAATTTTTACTTTCTTACCCACTTTTTCCCTTTACCCATTTTCAATTGGAGAAAATAATGAAAGAAGAAAATAAAACATTTTTGATCTGTTAGTGAATCAATGCTTATCAATGCTTATTAATGCTTATAAATTCTTAATAGATGGGTGTCAGAAAGATGGGGCTAGGCTTTTTTCAGTGGTGCCTAGTGACAGGACAAGACGCAATGGGCACAAACTGTAACATAATAAGTTCCATTTAAACATAAGGAGGAACTTCTTTACTTTGTGAGTGATAGAGCACTGGAACAGGCTGCCTAGGGAGGAGGAACACCAGAAATGAAATTAGGGATAGATTTCTTATTTGGAATGCAAACCAACTGGTTTTGGGGTTGAAAATTATGCAAACCTTCAAATCATAGATTAGTGGTTGACAACTGTCTCATCAGCATGTTTCTCTTCAGAACTTCTTTCTTATGGCTTCCTCAGATAGCCAAGCCAGAATGTTCTTTTACTACAAATGATATATTACATGTCACTGTAAATACACTGGTAAGAGCTTCTGTTGGAAGAATTTCCAGCAATATCTGCAGTTCTTCCATCCTTTCAAAGTCATTAATTGCTCATGACTTTCCAGTTCTCAAAGTTCCCTAGAAAGTGTATTATCAGCACATCTTGACCATGACCTTGAACTGCTTTGCAAGACAAGAAGGTAGATGGTTGTTTATCATTATTCGAGTAATATCAAAGTGTGAAGTAGGGATTGAATTTCACATATTTGCTACCTATTCTGCTCTCTTGGCATGCAAAAGTAAAATATTTATTGTAGTATTTAAAAATAAAATGAAATAAAATAAAATAATCACAAAATAAAACAGAAGAGCATTCCAGATTGCAGCTGTTGGTTCAACATTGGTTTACTGCCAATAAGAGAATTCTATTAATAGATTTGGCAATTAGATTTTCTATAGTTAAAAATAAAAAATATTTGAAGAAAATTAGGTCAAACAGAGGAAATCCAACCATATCTAAAGAATCAAATGTTAAATGAGCCAAAGTCTGGACGCGATTCTGTGTGACCTGGTCTAGGGAATCCTGCTGTGGCAGGGGGGTTGAACTGGATGATCTTTTGAGGTCCCTTCCAACTCCTAATATTCTGTGATTCTGTGAACTTAAAACCAGCCATTTTGCCTAGGGAGACCTATCTGAAAATTCCCAAGAGGGCTTTACTATCCTAGATGACTTCTATCATTTCCCCTTCCTGTACAATTACTTCTTAGAAGAAGTGCTGAGGATTCTGTGCTTGCTGAAAATGAAGTGTAAAAAACCCAGTTATTCTGTGAAGGGAAGAGAAAGTGTTGCTATAGCAAAAATCTATTAAAAAATGTTTCTTTCTGACAGTACTAGGGACAGATTCAGATTTGATTCTTGGATGAAGGAAAGTCTTTCTCTGAGCTACTATAGATTTTCTCTTAAATCAATACATTAACCAGAAAAATCACATTGCTAGTTAATTCGCTCCTGTCTCACATTATCAATTCTTCCTTTCTATCAAGTTTTTGTGGTGATGAATCTTGTTTAAGAGCTTAAAAAACACTTAAAGAAAATATCTATTGAAGTTTCTTAAACACTGATACTTTATAATTGTAGATCTGTTCACATGAAATGTTTTTTCAGATGGATAATGTTCTGTCCATGAGTACAAGCTTCTGCACTATTTGAACATTTGTGATAGAAGGTTTAAAATTATCACATTCATAAATGTAAAAGTCATATTTTAATGACATAATTCTCCTTGTATGTCTCTCTCATAATATTTAATTAAAGCAAGAAGAGAGTAAAGAAAATCTTACACACAACCATCCAGCATGCTAATGGCATATGTCATTTAGTCAATGTTGAGATGATTTGAGTAACAGAATTTTCATTTTCGCCATAAACACCACTGAAGTTTTCACATTGAAAAGCTTGGTATATTTGAGATGAATCATGAGAAAAAGAAGAAAAAATCAGCATCTTGGCACACCATTTGCTACCACATAGATAGATATAGAGATACAAAATTGATAACTAAAGATGTGGAAAAAAGCATCTGCTGATCACATTGTACTCACATGCTAGTCAGAAGTAAATCTGCGTTTACTGTAACAGAGTATTTCCAGATTTCTTTGTGTACTTTCTCCAACCTCAAACCAACCTAATCTATTACCTTTGCTTCTAAAGTATTTCCAGAGGCCTCCTGACTCTTTTTGATCTCCTATGGTTTTACAAATATCCACAGTTATTTTCTTCTTATCTATCCAACCAAAGCAGAACTTAAAAATAGTAGCCTCTTCCATAACATCTCTTCACAGATGGTGCTCAGTGTCTCTGAGAACCAGCAACCTGTTCATTGTCACTACCCTGGCATGCATATGCCCTGTGGTTGACCAAGGACACTGGAAACTTTCCAGCTAGCCTCCCACAGTGTGAGCTGGACACAGAGTGGACAAGTCAGCAGTGCTAAGATTACAAGTGTCATGATTTAGACCCAGCTGCAGCCAAGTCCCACACAGGCATTTATACACTAGCTCCCCATCCCTGGTGGAATGGGAAGGAAAATCAGGAGTAAAATGCCAAACCCCATGGATTGAGATAAGGAGAGTTAAACAGAGCAATACAAAGAATGAAGAAACAGGAATAACAATAATACTGATGAAGTAATATGTAAAGTGAGTGATATAAAATGTGATGCTCTCACCTAACGACCACATGCACCAACAACCACTGTGCCTGCCCCTGTCAGCCTTACGCTCCTATACAGGGTATGACATCAACATGGTATAGAATACCTCACTGGCTGATTCGATTGTCTGTCCTGGGTGTGGCTGCTCCCAACTTCACATGAAAAAATTAACCCTATCCTAGCAGAACCCACGACAGAAAGATAAAAAAACATACCTTCTAAAAGTGGGAAAGATACTAAAGAACGGTGCATTTTATGGGAATTACACCCAGAAGTCTTTGGAACAATTGGGTTAAAATGATTAGGAAAGCTAATGGAGTAGATATGTATGGGGATTGCATTGTGTTTATCAGCTGAGACAGTATTGTCACTTTGGGATTAAATCCTAATAATGTGTAAATACACAAAGCACATTAACCAGGTATCTAATTATCTCTAACTAGAGTAAACTGCCTTTTATAGAGTGTCAAACATTCAAAAGCTGAATAGGATGGATATTGATTTAGTGGCTGGAAGACAACAAGCAAGTTTGAAAGATGCATGCCATAGACATGTAAACATAGCATCTGCTTAACCTAAGTAACACAACAGTAAAAAAAGGTGTGACAAGCTGAGAAAAATCCATTCTGTAAGAGTTATTTTGAGGAATTTATTGGGCAATGTCCAAAGACTGCAAGTTTACAGCTTCATTTTTTTTTTCTCATGGTACAAAACCAAGCATAACAAGAATTCACTAGATAATGTTTCAAAGCATTAAAAGGGAAAAGAAGTGGCCCCTGCCTGAGCTGATAGGTTTGACTATGTATGCCAGCAAAAGGGCTGTTAAGAAAAGCCACAAAGGACGAAAGTTGTTGGCCAAAATTCTGGTAACAGATTTCCAAGAAAGCATGAAAAATACACTAGAGTCTTCCATCACTTTTTTTTAGCCAAAACCAGCAAGATTCACTCCCTATCATTAGCACTCTCATATTTTTCTATAAGCCAAATTTCATAAGTGAATTTATCAGGCTGGTAGATTTATCTAATCAGCTCTAAAACCACCTGTTGATGTCAGATTTTCCAGGGAAGCACTTCCAGCTCTGTGACTTATGACTGGGTAATGTCAAGCAACTCCTGACAAGAAATTACAGAATCTGTTACCTACCAGGAACTCTTTTAGAAAAAAGTCAAACATTAGAAGTGACATTTTTAAAAGGAATGAAACAACATGTTCAACCTAATTATGCCTTTGTGTCAAAACTCCCAAAAAAAGCATTTTTCAAATACGTGAAAAATAATATAATTGAAAAATTATTTTTTCTTGCCCTTGCCCCTTTTCATGGCAGAGAAATTCCTTATAAGAAGTCAGAAAACTGATCTTGTTAATGCTGACCACTGACTTCTACTACAGAAGTTGGTTGTCTCTTCCTTCTTCCACAGACTTAAAATGTACAGTTACAGGAAATGTAAAAACAAACACCAATATGAATGTAGCAAGAATGTAGAAAGAGTTGAAGAGATAATCCTCAAAAAAACTCAAAAGATTTCTTTATAAATCATTGTTACTGAATCATTTAATGTAATATCTTATGAGGGTATCACTTAATGTTTGATTCTTTCCTAGCTTTACAGTCATGCAAAAGAGGTAGATAATTTATTAACCTACTCAGAAATCAGAGCACAAAGTGTGACACTAAATATTACATATTTTCATCTGCTTATCTGCTCTATTTTGTTCTTTTGTGATGCTGACAAAAGGAGATACACAAGCTTGGACTTTAAGAGGAAGACATGTATTTCTTGCAAGTAATTTGAGAAACCAATAAAAAAAATGAGATTATTTAGCAGGTTGCTTGAGAGGCTAAGAAACTTAGAAAAATGCACTGACTAAGCTCAATTAAAGATTCTAAAGTCTTCCCTTTTTTTAATGGATTTCTAAATAGGCTTCCTTGTGTTTGAAGTTAGGTCCATTGAGGATCTAGCCAGTTCATAGAATCATCAGAGTTGGAAGGTACCTTAAAGATCATCTAGTTCCAACCCCCCTGCCTGGCAGGGACACCATCCACTAGATCCAGTTGCCCAGGGCCCCATCCAGCCTTGCCTTAAAAGCTTCCAGGGATGAGGCTTCCACAACCTCTCTGGGCAACCTGTTCCACTATCAAACCACCCTCATAGTGAAGAACATCCTCCTAATATCCAACCTAAATCTATCCTCCTCTAGCTTACACCCATTTCCCCTGGTTCTATCACTGTCTGACCTCCTAAAAAGTCCTTCACCAGCTTTCTTGTAGGCCCCCTTCAGATATTTGGAAGGCCACAATAAGGTCTCCTCAGAGCCTTCTCCTCTGCAGACTGAACAATCCCAACTCTCTCAGTCTGTCCTCATAGGAGAGGTGCTCCTGTCCTCTGATCGTTCTCCTGTTAAAAAACATTTTACATCATGAGACTGCCTCTTTAAACTCTCATGTTAAAAAAAAAGTATTCTCAGTGGATAGAAAGCAGACATGTTTTAACTTATAATTGGAAAAGGTTAGTTTAAAAGAAAATAAGACAAAGCCATGCAGCAGCACATTCACTGCAGTTTAGTAGTACTTACACTTTTCTATCAAATTTAGGTAGACAATATATCATCTTTCTCAACAAAGAGGATTCTACTGAACCTTAAGTACACTCATACCCTACACAACCAGACAGTACTTGGTACAGTTTTGTTGCAGCTTTGTTTAGAAGCTGTAAAAGAATTGTATGATGTAAACTGCATCTCTGGGTTAGTAGTCTGTGTTCAGGGATGCTCCTATATCTCATGGGAGAGAATTAAAAAAACCACCAAAGTTATAGAACAAGAGGAAAGCCTTTAGTTTGGACACATGATAATGCACATACAAAATGAGAAGCAGAAATATTACTGTTTTAGCTGCAATACAACAGGGAAGAAAATACAAAGGAGCAAGAGGAGTTTGTTAAGTTGAAGACAGAAGGAAGCCTATGACCAAGTTTGCTGCTACGGTTTTAAGGATCAGAAATTTAGATTTTACTCAGAGATTCCTTCTTCATTTTGATTATTACAATTTTGTGTGTGTAGTTTTAACTAACCTCGTTCCCAGATTAGTAGACTACAATATTTTAAATAGAGTACAACAAATATTGCAAAGATGTCAGTTGTCCACCTTTTCTTAAAAGACAAATATTACTCTGAACATCTCAACTCATCTCTCAGGTGAGTTTATTACTTAAACTACAGTTTAAGTAATATTGAACTGGATGATAGAAAGCCATGCCAATCTGCAAAAGAAAATTAAATCTAAAGCAATTTCAGAGGCTTTGGATTCTAAGATTAGAAGTAAGCCCTGATATATACGGAGGAAAATCAGAAGGATTATTTCTCAATAAAAATTAATCCCTGGCAAAAAAAACCCCAAACAGAAAAACCTCCACTTATGGCCACATTTCCTACATCTACCTCTGAATATTTAACCTTTTCACATGAGAATCAATCAGAAACACAAAGGAAACAGAGGCTATTAAAAAGGAAGAAAAAAACCAACAAGCTAAACATAAGAGCATAGTTTCATTAAGGCTCAAATCTTAATATTTACATAGAAAGATTTCTAAAAAAAAAGTTAGATAATATATTAAATAAAAAATTTAAATAGAAAGTAGGTTATATATCCAAATTATGACCTGTAAAATCTATTTTTTTACTCTTCTTAAGATTAAAGGCAGATCAGTTCTTTAAGAAAAAGCAAACCAAAACAATGAAAGAGAAAACCTCTAGCAAACTGCAAGTAGGGGTAATATTGTTTCTCATGTGTATAGTCATTTTCTTGTACTTCGGGAAAAAGTAAGTTCAAGGACAAAGCTTCTCACCCATCCTCTCCCTGCTTTCCCTAGGGCTAAGACAATGTCCTGGTTCAGACAATTACCTGAACACAGAGTTCATAGCGCAAGAACCCAAGCAAACTACTCAAGGCACCACATGCCCTGTGCTCCACCACCGCGCATTGCAATTGCAAGTCACAGAAAACGGCACAAACTTTTGAGGGGAATTTAGGAATTCTGCAGGAAAATATTTCCTTCTTACAATAATTTACTCTTCTCCTCAATATAAGATGTAGCAAGATATCTTGACGTACTAGCTTCTCAATTTTTTTTTAAAATGCCAAATGAAAGATAAGAGCAGCAGCAGAAAGCCTAGAACAGGGGAACAGTTTGGAGAAGGGTCTTACCTATAAGCAACTCCTCTACCCATTGACTCTTCAGCTCAGCCACTGTGATTTTGGAAGGCCTGTCCAACACCAGCAACATTAGGCTATCAGACAGAAAGGTATTCTGCTTACACAAGAAGAATCAAGACCCATTCATTTTTATGAAAAGAATTTTCTTTCACTTATATATTCATCCAATAAATACCTTTTACTACTACATACAGCAAATAAGTCCATAATCAGACAAATATTGTTCTATATAACAGGTAAATTCATCAAAGATTAAACTTGTAAAATACTTGATTTAGTATCTTGAGGCACTGTTTACTTAGATTCCTCTCATGAATTTCCCTCTTTCTTTGCACATTTTCCTCCTTTTGCAAAATACAGCATTCACAGCAGATGCTCTTCAACTAATTAATAACAGAAATTCAATGACCTATCACTCATAAAAATGTTAATTAAAGTTAGAAATAACTGAGGGGGTGTGTGTGCGTATTTGATTAGCTCTACTGGAAGGAGTTAATTAATGCCAGTTATTAAAGTATATTATGTAAGATTCTCCACATGCTTAGTTTGACCTTTTTGACCAGATATGGATGAATGGGAAGACAGAAGCTCAGTGGTCAGCTTCATAGCAATTGTTGAAGGAGCAGCTGTCAAAATCTACTGACCATGCCATTCTGTAAAGTGATTCTGCCCCACAAGAATTAAGTATTTAAAAAGGGACTGAGAGTAAAGACATAGTGAAGCATACAGCTTAAACTTGGAAGTTAGAACTGTCATTGCCAGCTGGTACTCCAGCCTTGCATGCCTTTGCATGACTCCTCTCTACTCTCTTGCCCTTACAATATGTTAGCAGTGTGCCAAGGCTTTCTGCTTATTCAGTAAAGGGGAAATTTTAACATGTTAGTACTGAAGAAGAAGAAAAAAAATACCTAACCAGAACAAAACAAAAAAACCCAAAACACACACACACAAAAGAGGGGGGAAAAAAAAAAAGAAAAAGAAGAAATTTGAAGTTGGTTCTGGAGTGGAAAAGGAGAGTGAAAGGTATTTGAACTCTCCGTTGTATGAAATATGCCAGATAGCCTATTTCCCTTCACTGTTTGCAAATAATACAAGATACCAGCACTTTGCTTCTGTTGGTGGTGGTCTCTTGGGACTTCATGGATTCATAGCTGTCTTTCAGCAAATGGTAAGGCACCTCAGACAAAAAGTGACTATTCTATAGTCTTATAACTATAACTTCTGGTATGTATTTGTGGAGTATATTGAGAACTATTACAGATTGTTACATTTCTATTTAAGGCAGCAAAATATATGCTTAAAAAAACCCCAAGCAAAACAACAAACAAAAAAACCACTACCAAAACACAGTATTCTTTTATTTAAAAACAAGCAAAAACATCAAAAGATTGTTCACTAATCACAGGATTACTCTACAGAATATTTTATTTTGCCACATTACTGTGTCTCTCACATTTTATGGAATCAGGTTTCAAAGTTAACCTAACTTTGACACAAACAAAGAATTCCTGCTTCTTAAGTAACTATTCATAATCTTTTCCTGAGCTGCAGCTTTCCCTAGATGCAGTGCCACGGAAGGCTATACCACCATTATTCATATCACTCCAAATCAGACTGCAATAGTCTCACTGCTGCTACTGTCAAAATACAGCTTTAGTTTTCAAGAAACAGAAACAAGGAATGGGAAATGAAGGTACATTCCTTATTGAAAAATCATTCCAGCTGAATGGATTTTTTGCATAAATGAACAAATTAAAAGGTAATTCCAGCATATGGGTAACATGTTGCAAAAAGCATCCAAGAATAAGGCTGTAATTTCAGGATCATTTTAAACCTACCTGCATGCTGACAAATGAGAAAGTCCCATTGACCCACCTCTGCTTCTTTCACAGCTTTCTTCTCCATCCTTTACGCTTTATACAATTTATTGGTCAGACAAAATAACACATTCAGCTGACCAAAACCCAACATATTTTTCTATTCTGGTCACACTGTTTTTTGTAGTCCTTGATCTAATTCTCTATGCAACATCGTGAAGAAGGAAAGTGATAGAAATGGCAGAGGTAAGATTTTGGATCCTGGCCAAATTTAAATCTACTTTAAACTATCAGAAGACTTCAGCCTTACAATAAAAATCTTAGAAATACTGGTGGGTTTTTTCTGTCTGAATTAATTTATCATTTGTGTACAACTACTGAGACTATAGTAAAGTATACATTGTATGCATATTTCAAAAGATTGGGTGACTCTCTACCTATTTACAAATCTACCTCAATGATAGTAAATAAAATATAATTTGGCCATGATGAGTCTAACTGACATACTTTGTATGTGAAACTACAGTTAAAAACAACATGAAGGAATATAAAGGAATATGCATCTGAAAGATTTTAAACAGTGAGGTATCCATCTGCAGAAATGTTTCTGCAGGAAATCCACAGCAGTGTTTATTCTCTGAACATTTTAAGTGGAAGCATAAAAAAAATGGCAAACACAGTACAGATCATAATCTTCCAGTGCCTTTATGAACTGAATCTTGAAAAGCTAAGGAGTTGTTTCATTTTTTTTCAATCTTAGATTCCAGAAGCAGAGTTAAAAGGGAATTGTTCACATTAAAGTAAATTAATCAAACTCTAACAGGAAAACTAGTATTTAAATAATAAATAAATAAATAAATTGAAGAGTTGAAAAACAAACAAAAAATCCAACCATAACAATAGAACTCAAGTAGAGAAACATCTCCTTAGATTTAACAGAAAAATCTTTTTGAAAGAAATAGTACAACCAACTGTAAAAATACTCCAAAATAATTCATTTATTCAAGATGCATAGATAAACCACTGTTTAGACAAACCTAGAATAAAAGTTCACTTCAACTTCTTTCTGAAAGTGCAAGTTGATATGAATTTTTTAATACCAGCCTAGCTTTGGCAGCATTCAAGTACTTTTCAAAATTTGACACATTTATATCAAAAGAAAGTAAACTATTTTTTCTATTGGTTGGTCCATTCTTGTCAAAATCCAACTAACTTTCCATTTTTCTTCCTTCTTGGAACACCATTCCTGCAGTTGTCAAGCAAAGATAGAGCTGGATGGAAAGAATGAGGTTGGAGCACAAAGCACACCTCTGGGAAAAAAAAAGCAAAACAAAACCATATACACAGAGAATTTTAGATGTTCATAAAATATTATGTAATATTGTAAAAACTAATAGTCTTTTAAAAATTAAGAGTCTTGATTGAAATCTTTACTAAAATAAATCAATTATTAAAAGAAAGATTAAAAGAGCAACATAAACTAAGGATGAATCAAGACCAATGGGAATTTTCTTGACTTGCCAGAGCTGGATTTTGTATTGCCTAATAAATCTTCCTGTCTTTTGAGTTGGGCAAGAGAGCAATGTTAGGGAAAAAAATGGACCTATTTGTTCTTTCTTTTACTCACTCTAAATAGAGCTACCAGGACCTCCATTAAAAAGTTGCTAGAAGATAATACTCTATTAAAACAGCTATAGACAATTCTGTGGATGGAGACACACTGAAGTGAAACTCGAGCCTCCTGCAGGCAAGTTATTGATAAAAAACATACACTGTGTTATTACTGAATGTTCACTATTACTAAAAATAGCTGAAAATTTGCTGTATGCAAAGGTAGTTCTTTGGTAGCACAAAATAGGGTAATGGAAGCTATTTTCAGCTTATACATGAAACCGCTTTAGCAGCTTCCACAGGTGCTTATTCAGAACACATTAACCACTGTAAATGCATATAGGAAAAGAGGATTACTTCTTTACTATTAACTAGATGTCTTTCACAAACAGTTAAAAATAATGAGATACAGTTTTCATTAAAAATGCACTCATTCCACAAACCATAAACCTCGTGCTCCTGACTGAGGTAAACTGGTAAAGTACTTCTTTAAAACTCCCTTTGGCCCACAGTTTTGTTCAGAGTACCATCAGGTATTTTTTAGAAATTTATTATTCTTGAACTAACATTTAACAAATCTAATGCCATCAATATTTTCTTCAGGCAAGAAAAGCATTGTCATGTAAAGATATTTTGCTTTTCAGTGACCTTGTGCTACAATTGTTTCAATGATGAAAATCTTAAGGTTTTCTCATAACAAAAAATACATGATTGACATAATTTCTTACATAATGCTGTTTTCTTTTCTCATTCTGTGCTATCATATTTCAGCTAAAACTGTTGGGAACACTACTGTCCATTAAAGGGTTTGAGTTCTTTCCCTGGTTTGGGTTTTTTTATGTTTTGGGGTTTTTTTTCAATAAAAATCTGTGTTGGGTTATAAATTATTATACCAAAGGTGCCATAGACTACATTTTTCCATGTTTAACCTCATTGCTTCCTACCCATATTTCAGATCTCTCAAGACTCCCATTAGTTCTTTTCCAATCACTGTTTATCTTGGTATGCTCTGTTTAATATAAATGGCAAGTTTAATTACTTATATCATACTGTCTTCTAACTCATTAGCAAGGATTGGTTTTCTTGTTTGTTTTGCTTTGTTTTTTTTTTTAATTTAGAAACATTTTCTCCCATGGAAGAAACTGTTCTGCTTTTTTAACATATTAGTAAAATTATTTTAAGTGACCTTGTAGTACCTGTCCTCTTTTAGCAGCTCAGAATCCATGTGGCCTCACACACAGACTTAGATTCAAGGCATTTCCCCAGAACCTTGCATTTAATTCTGTCATACTAGACTAAAACAGTGTGTGTCTAACCTGAGATCTTCCTCAAGAGCCCAAATATTCTCACAGTAGGATTCCACTCTAGAGACCCTTTGCCTGGAGAAATACTTTGTTTCCGAGTTTCTTATGGTTATTTTAAATCAGAATCCCTCCACTTTGATTCAGCTTCCAACAAGTGTCTCATACCTGGCTGGCCAGAAGTCCCCAGTCCTGCCCCCCAGTCACACTCTATGATCTATTTCCAAGTCTTTAAAAAAAAAAAAATAAAAAATCACTGGATCCCCAGTCAGGCTGTCCTTCCCCTGAAAAGGCCAGCAATTTAATAACAAACATGAAACCATCTTAAACAGGCTAAAGCAAACAGCAGCTTAAGAGTTCAGACCTGTATCATTTTATTTAGCACACAGAACTATTGCACATCAGTTACTCTAAATTAAATACAATGAGATATAAAATGACTGAAGCACTCCACAGCAAAACACAACACAACATGACATGAAGGTGAGAATAATTTCTTCACAAAAATAATGTTTGTAGATATATAAGCAGTCTTCTAGCTGCAAAGGTTTCAAGTTTGTTACCTAGTGCTGTTTTCTGAGCATGACAAATAGCTTGTTGTACACATGATTGAGGTATAATTCCACTACCCATGGCAAAATGCAGGCATTCTTATCCATCTAGCATATATCTGGCCTCCACACATTGCTGTTTTTAATATCCACTAAATCCCAAGAGGTCTGAGCTAAGAGCATGCTAGTTAAACAAACAGATATGATCCTTTCCCAAACGGACAATCAACAAACCACTCACAAAGTATCTTTAGTTCCAGCAACTTGCTATATGCTAACAATCCTTCAACTCCCTCTCACACCTCCTCTTTCGCTTGGATCATTTAAAGAAATTCAGCAGAGGTGATCTATTAAAATGGAAGAGAGGACATCTAGCTAAAGGAAAAAGCAAGAATTTGCTTTGATTTTCCTTATTAAAAAAAAAAAAGAAATCTCTAAATGAACAAATCATTAAAACTATGGGGTAGAAAAGTGTAATTACCCATCAAGATCAACACCACATGTTCAAGATGCTCACTAAATATCAAGTTCTAGAACTGAAACCAAAGCAAGAAATATCCAGTGGTGACAATATAACTTCAAAACAAATAGGATATAAGCAAATGAAATCCTTCAAAACGTCACAGGAAGCTGCAAAGTTTAATTAATTAAGAAGAATTAAGAAGAATTAAGTATTTAAAAGGTGACATAGTGAAGCATACAGCTTAAACTTGTAAGTTAGACCAGTCATTGCCAGCTGGTACTCCAGCCCTGATAATGGTAGCCTATGATTTGTAGCTAGAGATCAGTTCCTGAAAAGTGTGAAAGTTCCTGAAAGTGTGAAAGAGCTGTTGTATGTCAGAAGAGGGTTTTTTGGTATTCTTAAAAGAACCTAACAGTGAGGGTGACAGAGCACTGGAAAGACTGCCCAGAGAGGTTGTGGCGTCTCCTTCTATGGAGATATTCAAAACCCGTCTGGACGTGCTTCTGTGTGACCTGGTCTAGGGGGGTTGGACTAGATGATCTTTCGAGGTCCCTTCCAACTCCTAATATTCTGTGATTCCTTTGCTTCTGATACTTGATAAGACTAATTAAATTAATTAAACTTAAACAGAGTACTTAAAATTAAGCCTGACCAGAGTTTGCCTTTATAAATTTGAGAAAATTATATTCCCTTTTGCTCCTTGTGTCTAAAAGGTCTTCTGAAGTAGCTTTCATTCCTGATAGAGGCTCACTCAAAGAGCAACTAGTGTTTCTTCCTCGAAGTGCTGTCATCGTGCCTGAAGAACACACATCTCAGTATTTGCCTCCCACCCATCGCCATGAAGAAGTCAAACTGTGTGACAGCACTGCAAAATTCCCTATCTGCATACACTCTAAAACTGGGCTCAACAGCACCAAACAGTGATATCCAGTAGATAAAAGAAATGGGAGCCTTTTTCCCAAAAGCCGAGAAGTCTAAGCAGTTGCTCAGAGGGCAGGTCCTGTGACAATCTCAGCTTTAAAAGAAGAGTTGCAATCACATCTTTCATTTACAAGATGGAGACATAACTATTAGGATTTATTCCAAAGCATTTGCTTTCTCACAGATTTGTTTGCATCTCTAATGAAAAAATATTGTGGGGTGGTTTGTTTTTTTTTTTCCCTTTGGCGTAGTCAAAGGAATTGGGTAGAGAACTAATTTGGATGAAAACTAACAAAATTATTATCCTTTCTTAAAAAACACTAGGCATGTCAAGGGAAAGCAGTAAAAAGAAAAAAAAAATCACAAAACTAGCCTGCTTATTGAAGTAATTTCCTTCTATTCTACTAAGCTTCCACTAAATGTATAAAAGGGACTTTTAATCAACAGTGAAATTAATTATGCTGCACTCAGCACAATAGAAAAACTATACCCCTTAATAACAATACACACAGCTCCATAAGTCCCAGTATTTTTAAATATCATTTTTCTAAAGTTGATCCTGTTATCAAGTAAAATTTTTTGGTTGGCTTGCTTATTAGGGAAAAATATTGCAAGAAAACTCAGGGAATTATTTTTAATATAGAGCACAAATTAGAACAAATCTGGGGCAAGGAAGAGAATGGAGGCTATTAAACTGTGATAGTAAGTAGAGATCAAGGACTTTATCTCTTTTCCTTAAAATAAAAAGTGTCAAATTCTGTAGATTTTGCTGACATCGTCTCAGGGAATATAGTGTTACTAGGCTTAGAAAAAACAATTCCTGATTATTTTTAAAACAGTGTTTTGCTATGCAGTAGTCTGAGTTACTCAGTATACAGTGTATGAGAAGGATCTTTCCCTCTAGAACTCATCCTATTTTTAGAGTATTACTAAATTTTAGCCTTGCATGATCCGTGCATCTTACTAGGCCTCCTAAGGAATCAGACAGATAATGAAAATAAGCAGACTGCTCCTAGTAAGAACACACCAGGAGTTGTGGGAGTAGGAACCCTGAAAAAACAGATCAGGTTGTGCAGGAAGCCTACTGCTTTTCTCTCAGTCTCTTCTTTTGCAGAAATCCACCTGTGGCAGGCCACCTCCTCTCCCACAGCTGCCAGATGGGAAGGATGCAAAGAACAGAATGCAGCTGCTAGTGTCGTTAGATGCAAATACATGTGTTCCCATTACCCAGTTTACCTCCCACCACACAGCATCAGGAAGAACCAGTAGCTTTGGATCCTTGTAAACCATTTCCAGACAGTGAAATGAGAATACTAAATTAAGGCTGCCCAAAGGAAAAAGTGCCTTAGTAAATAACTTGGTTGGAATACATCCTAAAGATTGCACATGGCCTATTCCACTCTCAGTAATATTTTTCCTAATCTACAATTTCACTCTAGGTTATTTTAAAGAGATGTTTCCATATCTTTCACTTCAAAGCACAATCACACACATTAAAACATAAATTGTGCAAGATTTTCTTTCTCTTTTTTAAAGAAAGTAGAACAGTATTCAATATCTTCTTAGTTAATTTTTAATTATTACTGCTTTCTTTTACAGATCTCCTTATAAAATGAATGCAGAAATGAAACTCACAGCTTTTCTCTACATTTTTTTTGGCAAAATACAGTGTGTGATGGATTCCAAGGATAAGCCAATCTGAGAAGATAAACCAAGAGAAAAAATAACCATGCAAGAAAACAAATTGTTTTATGCTGGTGTAACTCCCTGAACAGACTTATGGGATCAGACAAGAATCTGCATTTGTACAATGGCTGCAGTAGGAGGGTAGTAAGGTAAGACAAGCACTTTCAGAAGTCACAAGGAGTCTCATTGGTTGGACTGGGTCACAAAGGCACAACCTCCAGCCATATCTACTCTAAGTAGGGTATGGAAACTGGGAAGGAAGTGCATAAGCCATTTGCTCACACAAAAGCGAAGAGAAGATGGGGGCTGGTGTCCAGTAAGGACCTGTCTCGATCAACCTGTGGTCAGACCTGGGAGTTCAAACACTTTTCTAGGTTCACCAGTCTAGAAGAAATAACAGCAAAAGTAATACTTTATCCTCTCTGTGTCTCACAACAAATCCCAGCTTTACATTAAGAACACAGCTAGCTTGTAGAATATGCTGTAGCATACCTAAAAAACCCCAACAAACAAACAAAACCAACCAAACAAGAAAACCCCCACAAAAAAAACCCCAAAACCCCCCAAAAGTACTCTTTAAAATGAAATAAATAAATAAATTGGAGAAGTGGAAATATCTATGTCTTAATATTGATTTTCCATCTGTAAATACTGACTAAATTTGGAAGGTAATTTTGACATCAATACATATTGCCCTAATAAACTGAGAATAAATATTGCATAAACTGGACAAGCGACTTTCTGAGGACTTCTCAGCAAACTTCAGGGGCTTAAATCAGCTTCAGGTGTATGTTTATGAATCCCAGTTCAGAGCTTTATCAAGAAAGTATACTTGTTTAGTAAGAGTTAGAAAATTAAGACTGACACAAGAAACAGGCTCCCTTCAGCCTAAATCACAACAATATTGGTGAAGGCCACCTTTGGTGTTTTCCACCTTTTTCTCTGACATTATCTATTCTCTTTGTTTTCGATTTCTCTTGCCCAGACAATCAGCAGATTTTCTACACTGAGCTCTCACAATAAGAATCTTTCTTATTGCTCCTCTAGTTTTATTACTGCACACTGGTCATCAGTAAAAGGATTACTACTCTCTCTCTAATGATGTATGTGAGGCAAAAGTAGTTAATTACCATTAGAACAGTCACAATGTCTATTTACACATGGAAGGAGGGGAAGAGGGAGAGAGAAAGAGAGAGACATAGATCTTCAGGGGCTTAGTGACTTGTTTTCATGAATATTGTTAATTACAACTACTGAAATTCCCCAAGGTACTGAACAGAAATTGTGCATTATTTTTCTGCTTATAAAACAATGCTTTTTGCACCCCTTGCCCTTAATGCTATCATCCAAGTAAATCTTGGTGAAATAAAATTATCCTCTTCCTTTGCCTCCAGTGAAATAAAACAGAAAATAAGCAGTACTTGTCCTTATTACAGTAAATGCACAGGTGTTACTTTACTTCTATTAGTAGAACTGTACTATCTTCTACCTGTCAATTCATTTCTACAGTCAAATCTAACATAGTCTTATGCAGCTTTTCAAGAGTAATTTTAATTTCAAAAACTGAAGGAATAACTAACTCATAAAGCATTTATTTGTAGTACTTTCCATTTAATAACTAGCATCCCCCAGCTATGAAAAACATTTAGCAAATGTTGAACATTTTCTTTCCCAGTCACAGAGAAGTAAAAGAAAAACAAAAGATACATTTAAGAAATAATTCTTAACAGTAAATGCATTTAGGATCCTCATCTCTTCCATCTTTCTTCAATACAGAAACATTTACT
The DNA here is from genome assembly GCA_013399015.1 of Galbula dea. NCBI lineage: Eukaryota > Metazoa > Chordata > Aves > Piciformes > Galbulidae > Galbula > Galbula dea. The sequence goes on from VWZX01005936.1 coordinate 437,020, forward strand.
ACACAAAAGCTTAACCTGACCGAAACTTATTTTCCCTTTCTCAGGAATGAAAAGCCACAGCACACAAACAAAAGCTTACTTATTGCATAAAACCATATTTTTGCCATTTTTTTTTGAAATACCAAATTTAATCACATCATCTATTACAGTTCTTCCCAAAGTATTACTCAATAGTGATTGCTATGATCTCTAAACATTGAATTAATAGTCTGCAAACAAGATACCTCTTTCTTTTTTGGTGAGGCCATGCTTCCCACCTGTCATTCAGAGGAACCCACTGTAAAATGATAGGGAGTGTAGTGGCAGCACAAGGTTTTAAGCTGAAAGAGGCTAGGTTTAGATTAGATAATAGGAAGAAAGTGGTGATGGTGGTGAGACACTGGAACAGGTTACCCAGAGAAGCTGTGGATTACCCCTCCCTGGCAGTGTTCAAAACTGGGTAGGGTGAGGCCTTGAGCAACCTGATCCAGTGGAAGGTGTACCTGCTCATGGCAGGTGGATTGGAACTAGATGATCTCTAAAGTCCCTCCCAACCCAAACTGTTCTGTGTACTACGACTTTAGAGTTTATTTGGAATAGCTTGCAAAAATATCACTCAACACACCCTTTTTAACCTTCCTGTTTCACCAGCAAATTCAAAACTAAATAGAATCATTTTAAAGAGGAAACCTCTCACAAAGATCAACAGGCTAAGAAAAAAGTGCCCCAGTGGCCCAATATAAGGAAACAGTAACAATGTCGACATTTTCACTGAAAGACTGGATTAACTGAATTATTTTTTCCTGTATTTACCAAATACAGAGATTGATATATCTCACGGATACATACTCCTAGGGAAAATGTGAAATGTCAAGGCTTTAACACTTCACCAGAGCAGATAATTAAGTAATTAGAACAATTAAACGTTGACAGAGCACCAGTGACCCCCAGGTGAATTACAGCCCTGAATTATGAAAGCATTAGCATGGGAAGAGTGAGACTTTGGCACATATGTAGGGCAGATTAAATGCAGTTGTAGGATTGGTTTTACAATTTATGCACTTATCTTTCAGATGTGCTTAGTAGTCCACAACATTTTTATTGTCAAACTGCTTATTTAGATGCCTGGGGGGAGCTCATCTAGGTACATTTTCTCTCTGAAAAGCCAGTGAATTAGAAGCAGAGAGTATATAGTCATCCATAGTTTCACTCTTTTATATTGCATGAAAGGGCTGAAATAATATCAGAGTTTCCTAAAAGATCTGTGTCTAAGTGAAACACATCCTTCAGCCCAGGCTCCTGGGAAAGCTTGATGTTGAAGGGGCCCTTTGCAAGAACACACATAGGACATCAATGGCTAAATTATGCCAGAGACTTTTCACCTTTGTCACAGCCTGTGCTGAGGACTGCATGAGCAGTATAGCCATAACAGCATGGAGCTCAGGATATGCTTCTTACTATTAGGGCAGGCCTGCTTTACTTAGTTTTTTTGGGGTGGTGGGGGTGGTTTTACAATACAGTGGTCTACCTGTTGTGATGAACCAGCCCCAGGTAGAATGAGTTGGCCCTGGAGAATAGATGCATTGTCTGGATGGACAGCAGGAACAGCAGCAGAGACACAGCCTCAGTACAGCAGTGGTGAGTAGCACATATAATTCCCAGCAACTATCAGCTGTGAACACTGCGACTACCAAATCTGTTGCAAGTGAGAATGTGTGAACCTGTTACAGGCTGCATTTCTTTCCAAGTTGAAAGTTGATTTAAAAATTAAGAGAAAGCATGGGAAATGTTATGAAGGAGATCTATGGATACTCACCAAAATGTCAGTACAAAAAGGTCACATTCAGGAGGTTTCACAATTGTTTCTCAGAAGCATATTTTGTGTTCTTCTGTTCTGAAATTGTTAATAAAACTCTAGAGAAAAGAAGATTAAAGACTATTAATTGTTTCTAAAATGAATTAGACAATTTTCATAATAAAACATATAGTAAGAAGGCAATTTTTCAAATAACTGAAATAGGAAATGTGCTATTTAAAACCTAATTCTAATCTCTGACATGAAATTGTACAAAATCTGTATTTTACAATGGGGATTTACTTAAATCTGAATTTTTAGAATTTTACAACTTCAAGCCAAACCATATATTGATGTGATTTAACATAAATTACTTTATTTTTAAAAAATCTAAATTAGTGGATGACACAAAATGGGTAGAAAGTATCAAAGATTATAGGGTAAGGAACAAACCTTTCAGAATGGTTTCTGTGGATTAATCATGTGGGTGGATAAGTAATTCTCATAGTTCAGAGTAGAGAACAGAGGAGCGTCAATGCAATGAACAGAAGTAGGTGGATGGTTCCAGTTCAAATCAGAACATCTCCCACTTTGTCAAGGCTGCTGAAAATTACTCATTCTATGCCACATCATTTTACATGCCATGGCTGTTCAGTAAGTTTTCCTACCCACTTGTCAAAGTCACACACATATTCTAAGGAGGTGGCAAAACAAATGCTCTTTTGATTATGCTCCAGCACCCTTTACTTTTGTTAAAAAAAAAAAAAAAAAAGAAAAAAACCACAGCCAAAATCTCATAAGTTTGGAAACAAGGAAGAATGAGCAAAAAAGCCTAACTAAAATTCATACAAGTAGAGGGGAATACACAAAACCAAAATGTGGAATGTACAAATGGGAAAAATAAACTTAGAGGGAATGTGGAAAAAAATCAATGAAGGAAATTCTGAAAAGCAGTACTATTGAGATCATGTACCTTGCCTTTATGCATCAGGCCTTAATTAATGTGCAGACTATATAGTTGCTTTAATACCCTAGTGAATGTTCCTCTAGAATTTCCACTGGAGAAGAGATCAGCATCCATTTCTCAGGATTAGCTAAAGAAATAAAAACCCAGCAACTCATCAGCACTACCCACCAGAATCTACGCAGCTCCCAAAAAGACAACTTTTCTTACTGTAAAACAGCAACACATCAATTAATGTCATTATTTTGTTTAGTAAAGACCCTAGAAACAGTCATCTTCAAAAATAGTCATGCTACTACTTTACTAACAATAACATTAATGTTCCAACACAGATCATTAGTTTAAAAGGAAGTAGAAAACAGATGGAAAACAAAAGCTGGTAGTTCATAGCTTTGGAAAAGACGTCTCTGAACATGCAATAACCACTGGCAGTACTGAAGTCTTGCCCAGTTGCAACTGAACTGACTATATTTTGCCTCCCATTAAACCTCTCATTATACTTAAGCACATATTGATGTTGAAAGAGTTGGGGCTGTTCAGTTTGTAGAAGAGAAGGCTCTGGGGAGACCTCACTGTGGCCTTCCAATACTTAAAGGGAGCTTATAAAAAAAGAGGGAGAAAGACTTTTTACACAGGCAGATAGTGATAGGACAAGGGGGAATGGTTTTAAACTGAGAGAAGGTTTAGATCAAATGTTAGGAAGAAATACTTTAAACAGAGGGCAATAAGGCACTGGCACAGGTTGCCCAGAGAAGTTGTGGATGTCCCATCTCTGGCAGTATTCAAGCCCAGGTAGAAGTAGGTGGAAGGTGTAGAACAGCTTGACCCCCCTTACAAGCTGAGCCCCTGGTGCTTTGCCCAGCAGGCTGCCTGGGTATGCCAACAGTGTTGCCAGGAGTCACCCTGGGCCACAAGGAGAGCAGTCCTCTCGCAGCCAGCTCTGAGAGCCTGGAAGCAGCCTGCAGGGCCAAGTGCTGCACTGGGGAGCAGCAGGGCAGCCTGTCCACAGGAACGTTTCCAGCTGGGGCACAATACCACGGTGGCAATGGGACCCCCTGGAAAACAGCCCTCAGAGGCAAGGGAGAAAAATCACAGAATCACAGAATGTCAGGGGTTGGAAGGGACCTCAAAAGATCATCTAGTCCAAACCCCCTGCAAAAGCAGGATTCTTCCCTGACTGAGAATCGAACCCAGGCCTCTGCAGTGAGAGGTCTGAATTCTAACCACTAGACCACCACCACAGCTGGCAGATCTTTAAGGATGCTTTCCAATGAGTGCAGGAACTCTGCAGTCCCTAGGTGGAAGACAGCAGGAGAAGAAGGCAAGAGACTGGCATTTCTGAGTCAAGACATCCTTGTCAAATAAAAGGCAAGAAAGAAAATCACAAGCTGTGGAAGCTGGGACAGGTGTTCTAGGAAGAGTATAGGGACACTACAAGGTTTTGTAGGGATGGGCTCAGGCAGGCCAAGGCATGGCTAGAGCTGAACTTGGCAAGGGATGCAAAGAATAATAATAAGGGCTTCTTACAGGTATGTAAAAGAATCGTCTGGCTCAGCTGATGGTACCAACTGCTTGGGCACCTCTTGGGGATTTGGATCTTTTTTTCCCTTCATTAATTAAACTGTCTTTGTCTGTGACCAAGAGTTTCTTTTCTTTCTTGCATTTGCCCTCCTGATTCTCCCTCCATCCCGCTGGGGGGCTGTGAACAGCCCAGGAGAAGCTCAGCTGCTGGCTGGGGTTGAGCAGTTAGGGCCTGGGCTTAGCATTGAGGGGAACTAGGGTGAGTTTGGGTATCTAGATTCTGGAGGGAGGGATCTTGAGTGGGTTTGGACAGGACCTGGCCTCAGCATTGAGGAGATCTTCTGATTTTAAAAGCTCTGGCCAGTGCTGCTGTTGGCTGGAGGGCCAGGTGTGGGGGTCCTTGTCCTCCACATCCTCCTCCTCATCCTTCTCCTCCTTCTCCTTCCCATTTAACGTACCTCCAAGGTCCCCCATCCTGCAGACTGTGGGCTTCCATCAATTTCCAGCCCTGACTTCCAGAGTCAGTCCCTCCTAAATCCCTCACATCTTCCTGTACTGGCCAGGGAAGGGTGTGTGGGCTGCTGGGTGTCAAAAGGGAGTTCTGTCTGCTTCATGAAGTCACAATGGAGAGGTTCTGCCTGCTGGGCTATGACAGGGGGAGGGGGGCTAGGGCCCTGTGGGAGCAGCTGTGGGTGGTGGGCACTGCAATCTGTTGTCTCAGAACACTAACAGCCTTAACCTATGCTACCCTCAGCAGTGTTGGAGGTCCTGTCAGTGGGGATCCCCATCACTGTCTGTCCTAGTGACTTGGAGCATTGCAGCTGTACCACAGCCCGTGCTGTGGAATTCTAACACCCCTGTGTTGGCTGAGCTACTCCCACTCACGATGATCGTGGTGATGATGGGACTTTTCTGGGCTGTGACACAGGCCTGGCGGCGGCTCAGGGTAAGTAACCACTGCATCACATTGCACCATAGTGTGATATGGAGTGATGTGGCATGGCCAGTAGTGTTTTCTGGTAACTGAGGCAGGCGGGAGGTGCGGGAGGGGGACAGCCAGCCTTAGCACCCAAAGCAAGCTGAGCCCTGGGTACCATGCCCAACAGGCTTCCTGGGCATGCCAAGGTTGTTCCCAGGAGCCACTGTGGACCACGGGGAGGCCAGCTGGCTCCGGGAGCAGGACAGCAGCTGGCTAGGGAGCTGAGAGCTGCCCTAGGGGGTTGCTGGGGAGCCCAACCACAAGAACACTTCCATCTGGGACCCAGGGCCATGGGGGGAAGGTCCAAAACAGGCACACAACATCTCTCCTCCTCTTGCAGGTTTCTGCAGCTAATCAGGCCATCAAGTTGCAGCAGGATGAGCTGGAGAAGAAGGAGGTCCAGGAGCAGGAGCACGGATGGGTCCTGCTGTATCAACAGCACCAGTCATCCCACTTCAGGAGGCCCTGGAAGGCTCTGTGCAGGGCTTTCCGCCATTCTTCCCTCAAGGCAAGACAGAAGGAGCACCAGAGCCCCACCAAAAGTCCCAGGTGGAACCATGGAGATGGCACCTTGCCCTGAGCCTGCACACTGTCCAGAGGGAGAAGCATGGGGAGACACACCAGGGATGGATGCATGGACAGCACCCCAGCATTCAGCTGCCCTCAGAACATCAAGATTCCAGCCATAGACACTTTATGAGTCAAATAAAAGATAACAATTTTCCCCCACTACTCATCTCTGCCTGGCCCATTCTGGGAGAAGAGGGCAAGAGAAAATCATAATAACAGAAGAACTAGAATAATAATGTCATAACAATTAGAAGAGTTAGGGGGATAACATCAGCTTTGCCTCTGACAAGCTGTTGGATGACACCACACCAAGGTGAAGGACAGGGAGTTATTGAGGGTTTTCATCCTCTTACTCTGAGACATGCTGGGTAAGGAGGGAGGGATGGGTGGAGACATTGCCCTCTACATTTTTAGAAGACCACATAAATTATCTGTGGGTTGGAACATCTCTACTCCGAGGAAAGGCTGAGAGAGTTGGGCTTGTTCAGCCCACTACCATGTCAGGCATTAACCTTCAGTTCTTATGGAGATTAGGAATTAAAAGGACAGAAAGAGATTCTTCTGTGCTTAAGCAAATAGGTTATCAGCAAACAGAAGCACCAAGGTACTGATAGAAAATAACTACATTTTACTCACTTGTTTACCATCAATTAAACAAGTCAAATATCTTCAGATGATACAATAAGAGCAAGTTGTAATGTCAGTACATTGCAGGAAAAGCTGTGAATTTGGGGTTCCTTCGTACCCTCTGACTAGCATTTTCTTGGTAGTGTGCCAGTCCAAACATTGTCCTATTCTCTCTTTTTATCAATAAGCACCTGTCCTATGTTAAAAACTTATGTTCTTGAGAATTTTCAATGAGGTAGCTTAAACTAGATATCTTAGCTGGTAACTCAGCAAGATTAAAAATGATGAAAAAAATGTCTTCATTAATGCTAACATGTGTTCTGCATGTTAATGAAGAGTCCCTGTGCTCCTTAGTACGTGTACAGCTTCCTGTTCATCTCATTATCTTCAACTGCTGCAGAGGCATATGAAGAAAACCCCCACTAATTCAAGAGCATCACTCAGAACTTTGAAATGTGAAAATTCAAAAAACTAATTCAAAACACTACAATGCATATAGGTGCATAACAACATGGAGGCTACACAAGGTTACACAATGTATGAAGATATTTAAATAGCACCATATGACTATATACACTCTTAATTGTTGAAATGTAGCAATATGTTATAGAAAGAACTTATGGACAAAACTGGCCTTTAAGCTCAATGATGGCTGCAAACAACAGCTTATTCCATGCTACATTTAATTTTGTCATCAGGTTGGAAGAGATCCAGGTAAAAAAATCTAACAGCTCACCTTTCTTGACAGGTAGAGAACCCCACTCTCACCATCACTTCTCGTGAAACCACTCTATGAGCCTTATAACACTCTAATATAGTAGGAAGTTTACCCAGGGTGCCCAAACAATAATATTATTTTCTATGTAACAAAATGAATTGACTCATGAAACTACTTAACAAGTGAAAAAATAAAAGCTTCTTGTGAACCTGCAGTCTTAGTTTCCATGTGTTCTTTCCCAATAAAACAAGAATATTTGTAACATTGTACCTCAGAGGAGTTTGTTGGAAATGTATTCAAATAAATGCCTCAGAAGCACAGAGAAAAGCATAACATACTATACTGAGTACTGCAGTAAAATCCATGAGGAAATTAATAATTCCAGCTTCAGTGCCTGTTCTTATAATTTGAAATAAATAAAATATAAGGCCAAATTCTGAATGAAGAAGATAAAAGTGAAAAATTAAATAGCCCGTCATGAATGGTGAGCACCATTCACCGTGTATGCTAAACACCACACTGGTCCTATTAAATAACACCAATAAAAAAACCCCAACCACCACCAAATTCAGATAAGGCTATTTAATTAAAACTTATATTAAAACCCAATTGTACTCACCATTTTTCTGAAGACAATATGAAAAGACAACAGTAGATAAATTCTGCAAATGCTGCCAAAGCTCACTGTAAAACTAATAACGCTGAGAAAAATATAGCTGGTGGTGCTCAAACTGGCCAGCCTGCATATGCTTTAAGCCAGGCTCACCTGAACAATACTCACTTCAGAACTCCCAAAATACAAAGCTAGGCACTGCAAAATGAACAATAAGCTACAGTTATACAGTACAGTTGTAGAGGCCTACAGTACAGATGTAATATAAAGGAGTGGTAGATAAAAAGATTGGAATGAGCATAATACTACAAAACCCACAGAAAACAAGCCCCAGTGTAAGGCTGTAGCTAAGAAGCTAACCATGAGGGTTTTGTGTATATATGAGGCGAATGGCGCACAGAGCAAGATGACATTGCATAGCATTAACGTAATACTGACCTGGTGTTTTTCTGTCTCTGAAATTTAGCAATATAGACTAAATTTTATGGGTCCACCCCAGCAAGAGATTTTATGAGGTTCTGCAAGCCAAGCCCCTCACCTTTGTCAAAGAAATTGGTGCTCCCCTGTATGAGGTTCCTGCTTATCAGCTGTGAATGCAATCAGAAGATCAACTCAGCCTGGCCAGTTACTCTTAGTGTTTTGCTCAACAGCAGCAAGGTTGAGTTTGATTACCTGGTCAACAGAAAAAAATATGTAGTGCAGTTATTTAAATGGAGAAAGTCTGCTGTGAAACTCAAAAACATTTGAAAAGTGCTGATTAAATTCTTTTGATCTTCAGATCTGCCACGTGTACCACTGCAACAGGGATGTTAGAACACAGACTCCAGAAAATGTAAATCAGCAATGACAAACAGGGATGTGTGCAAGTAGAGAAGAAGCTGTAGAGCTGCTTCTCACACTCTCTCAAGTTTTTAATTTGAATGATCTGGAATTCTGTGTCTCTGGATGCATATTTCTGATAATATAATGTTTGGTCTTTCTCTTTTTTTCCATGGACAATCACACTGATAGTTCCTTTTCTGCTTCAGCAAAACTTATAAATCATTTCTTTGTGCATGCTGACTTGCACAAGAATAACAACGATGTATTTTGCTTATATTTTGGGCATATGGAGATTAAAATATTTTCCAGTTTATGGAAATCTCTACTACAGGCTATTAGAAGCACATTGTGTATTGTGGTTCAAAACGTGCCAACAAAGACAAATCAAGGGTTAATTTCAATGCAGAAGAACCTCAGACAAATTATTTCTTGAAAAAGGATGGAAAACTAGAGAAAAAAGTGGTTCAATCAATTACAAAAAATTATCCTTATGCCAAATGCTAGGATATTGTAAAAGTAAAAGTTGGCAAGGTATAACAACTCTTCAATAAGATTAAAAAAAAAAAAATCAATCCATGAAATCCCAATATCAATACTATGCTAGAAATCATGGGTTTGCAGGGAGGAAATTTTTATTTTTATTTTTACAGAAGAGCAGTCAGCAAGCAAGAATATTGACCAGGACTGAAATATCCACTCAGAAACATTACAGCTATGGAGAAAATTATCTGTCAAAAGAATGAGAAAAAGATACATTTTGCCATTTAGTATCTGTGTGTTTCAGAAGCAGAAGAAACATTCGATCTGGACAATTTTAGTCTTTGAATCAGTCTGAGCCTGATTGAACTGACAAAACCTTATTTTGAGATATGTTTTGCTGGTTGTGTACTAACCTACATATTATTTTTCATTTTATACAGCTCAGATGCTTTTATCTGAAGTATTAAGTCCTGAGAAAAGTTCTAACAATAATGACTGTATTAGTTCAAAGAATCTCACTCCTTGTTAATATTCTTTTTCATTTTATTTTAAAAAATAAACCAAATTAACAGCTTAACTGAACTTTTGAGGAATTCAGACAATTAGAGTAGCAGTAGTATTGTTATATATTATTATTGTTATATAAAAAGACTAAGAGGTAGTTAATCTAATGTACTTACCAATAAAGGGATCAGGCTCTACATTCAGTGAAGCACTTAAATATAGCTTACAAGGTAGTCCTAAGTGTCAACCCATCACCAAAAGCTCTTTGGAAGCTCTAGGGAAATCAGAGTGAGTTAAATGGTACAGGTATAGTATGTGATTAGACAAACCAAAACAAATAAAAATACCATGTCTTACAAGCTAGCAGTACATACAAAAACATGTAGGATGCAGAAAGGCACATACCCAGCAAAACTTAGCTGCATCTTCAAATACACACTGTTGATGTGACACATACTAGTGTCCTTCTGAAAACAGGGTGAACAGAAGGACACCAGGTCACTGCCTTAGACTGACATGTAAATTCTACTGTAATCACTATATAAATGTATATGAATACATAGTTGTTCTGGTCTGAGTTAGAACAGAACTAATTCTGCTCAAGTGATTTTATCTAAGTCTCTTATAAGTAACTTAACTCCCTGAAACTAACAGCTTGGTTTTTGAAGACAGTGCCTGCTTCTAGTACTGATAGTGCTCAATGTTTATAGCTACTACAAAGGATTGGTATGTAGACTAAGGCCACTGCTGAATCTCTGGGAGGTGTATGGTAAGATGCTACACCTGCAGGGAGGAGCCACCGGTCACCAGATGATCAGTTTAAGTTCTGCGAAATCCCTTTCCAACTTGAATTGTCTCTCACAAAGAAATAAACAGAAAAAAGCAAAGGAAGAGAAGGGAAAGGGAAAGGGAAAGGGAAAGGGAAAGGGAAAGGGAAAGGGAAAGGGAAAGGGAAAATAAAGGATTGAAAAGTTCATCACAAGTAAAATGAAAGTAAAAACAGAACTGGACAACCAATCATCATCATGGCTAGGCTTCGCGAACGAAGATTTGGGAAGGGCTCTACCCACATTTGTTGCAAGCGCGTTGGTGGCTAAAAAGGCCAATACAAGATAGGCATGAGCGGTTGCAAAAGGAACAGCAGAAAGACTCCTTAGATGGTGTGTTCTGCAAGGCATGATTCTTTCTGTGTTGTCTTTTCTCCTCAAGGGTGATCCTGCGTGCTTTCTCAAAAGCATCTGCAGCATTATAGATGGTGTGTCTCCAGGCCTCCCACTTGGAGGCCAGAGTAGACCAGTTATGATGATCAATATGGCCAAGGCTGAGATGTTGTTTCAGGGAGTCCTTGTATCTTCTCTTTGGGGCTCCTCTCTTGCAGCAGCTGGTGGCAAGTTCACCATAAAGCAAGATCTTAGGGAGGCTGTGGTCCTTTGTCCTTGAGACGTGCCCTGCCCATCGCAGCTGTGTTCTCAGTAACATGGCCTCAATACTTGTCACTGCTGCTCGTTCTAGAACAGATGTATTGGTCACATAATCTGACCAGTGGATGTTGAGGATTGTGCGGAGACAGTGTTGATGGAAGCGTTCTGGGAGATGCAGGTGGTGGTGGTAGATGACCCATGATTCTGATCCGTATAAGAGAGTAGACAGCACTATGGCTCTGTAAACTCTGATCTTTGTACTTTTCTTCAGGTGCTTATTTCGCCAAACTCTTTTATGAAGCTTTCCGAAAGCACTATATGCCTTTGCTAACCTGTTGTCTATCTTTGCATCAATCTTGCTGTCCGAGGAGATGAGGCTACCTAGGTAATTAAACTACTGAACTGATTTGAGCTCTGATTCACCAATGATTATATGGGGTTGATAGAGAACTTCTGTCTTCTTTAAACTGACTTCCAGCCCAAAGAGCTTGGCAGCTTCTGCAAAGCAGGATGTTAAACGCTGCAGAGATGCTTCTGTGTGTGCAACAAGGGCGGCGTCATCAGCATAGAGCAGCTCCCGGACAAGATTATTTAAGATCTTAGTGTGGGCCTTCAGTCTCCTTAGATTGAATAGACTTCCATCAGTACAGTATCAGATGTAGATACCATCCTATCATTGAGGTCTGCTGTGGCCCTTTGGAGCATCATGCTGAAAAAGATTGTGAATAGGGTTGGTGCTAGCACGCAGCCTTGTTTCACACCATTAGTTATTAGAAAGGGCTCAGAAAGTGAATTGCTATATCTGGCTTGGCCATGCTGACCCTCATGGAGTGAGATTATCATTTTAAGGAATTTGGGGGGACAACCTAAGTGCTCCAAGATCCGCCACAGTCCTTTTCTGCTCACTGTATCGAAAGCCTTGGTGAGGTCGACAAAAGTTACATAAAGACCTTTGTTCTGTTCCCTGCACTTCTCTTGCAGTTGTCTAAGAACAAATACCATGTCTGTGGTGCTCCTGTTGGCTCTGAAACTGCACTGACTTTCAGGTAAAATTCCTTCTGCTATAGCGGGTATTAATTGAAATCTAGTTCTACAGTTTTGGGACAATCAATACACTGAAAATTATATCCATGGTAATTTTGCCTCTCTGGTGCTTCTGATGCCTTTTTCTAGCAAATAAAGTGAATTTACTAAAATGTCTGAATAGACTGTTCATCTTATATGAAAATCCACACAATATCCAGTATATGCAGCAATATTCAGTATTTTCCAGTAAATATATTCACAGAGTATCCAGTAATATATATACGCAGTATCCATGCAATATCCAGCTAAATGGCAAAACAAAATAACTGTCCTATTGTCTTTAAATCTCAGTTTGTAAATAGCTGATGTTACCTGACTAAATCCAGCTTTTCAAATGTTATCAAATCTGTACTGCCTGATATGCTACCCTGTCAAAACAGTACCCAGCATCAGTAAGTTGAACTATAAACTGATCATCAGGAGAATCATATTGATGACTGTGTCATTAGAACAAGAATATATTCATTTCCATGAGAAACATAACTTAGAGGGGAATAATAAATAAAATTTGATTTAGTTTAGCATACAAATGAGCTATTGCCTGTACAGTTCATCATTAGACCTTCCTCTATAACCATTATTTCATTCATGTGTTTATAAAATTAATCAGATTTGTAACTACTAAAACTATCATAGCCCACAGCATCCACAGTGCCAACACATTACCAGCAAGAGAAGCTTTGCCAACATTGAGATATGTCAACATCGACTGTGAAAAAAACAGAGATTCTAGTTTGTGGCCTTATTGTTGCCTCCCTCTGTCACAGGTAACATGAGCCGTATCTTCTCTGATGTGCTAACCAGCCCCCAGAATGCCCATGAAGCTGAGACAATCCAGTCTGCCGAGACACTCCTGGGGATTTTCGCATGCCAGTGGGATGGTTATTTACAAGCTGCATGTGAGAAGCAAACTGGCACAGCAAGCAGTTCTGACCCATACTCACAATATCCCTTAAACCCCAGTTTGTCCTAAACCTGATATTGCTACTTTTTCAGATACAAACAACTCCTGGGTATATAAAAAAAAAAAAAAAATGACATCAGTAACCTAAAAATCACTTTATTTTCCTGAAAAGGACAAGGGGTGAATGGACTATAAAAGAGAATAGTATTAATGTTCATTTTGTTTAAAGGAAAAATAAAGCATTTTAACCTGGTTGACATACCAGCCTCAGCAACTGACTGACAAACTGCAATCGAAACATATAAATATCAGAATCCAGTGGAATTCTAAGTGAATTACTTATTTCTAAACAGGGTTAATTTGATCATCTGCAGGTTACCCTAATTGCATGCATTTAGTTGGGAATATATTGCCTCTACTTTCAGTGCCCCTGTTCACTATCTTCTGCTTCTGACACAAGTTAGATCTTGTCTGCAACTGTTCAATCAATTCATTTTACCAAAAATTGTGAGCAAGATTATTGAGATTATTTCAGTTAGTGAGGGAAAGAAGAGGAGCGGGAGAGAAGAGGAGGAGGGTGGAAATTATATACTCAAGTGCACAATCAGCGAAGGGTAATAAGAGAATAGAGATATTAATATGAAGGAACCTGAAAAAGTTAGAATGTCAGAAATGTACTGAGGAGACAGTCAAATGAAATGTCACTGGAAATGAAAGTCAACATGAAAACAGTTGTAGAGTGAAAGGAGAAGAAATGCTGGGGAGAAATACAATAATTTATACACATTCAGAACTTCACATAATGAGAAAGAGGAAAGAAATGCAGGTGTAGAGTGTTATCTAAAAGATATGGCACATCAGAATGAAAGGGAAGAAGGGGCTTTTAATAACTAACAATAAGTACTGCACAAGATGACACAATCAAGCCATTTAGGAAATTAATAACAAACTATTACTGGTAGAGGAAAGTTTCCTGCTGTTAACCTGTTACTTTTTCTTCCTCCATCACCCAGCAAATATGGTGACATCGTGTTGAACTTGTGTTCAACATTACCTCTTAGAACAGGGTTCTAGCCTGACTGGGAAAAGCTCCTGTTTTCATACCTGAATGTATCAGCCATGGAGACACAGATTGGCCAGTTAATATTGCAGTAGTGAGCAAGGTCCTTATATACTCATTACTGTGCACAATGTAAAGACTCTGAGCTAGAGACAAACAAAAAAGAAATAACAAAAAAGTCCCAAACAGCAGAGAACATTAAGATAAATGTTTGGTTTTAAGGTGGAGTGATCAAGGACAAAATCACTTGCTTACAATTACAGGAACATGTTAGAGACTCCTAGATCACAAGCAGGTAAAAGTAGATTGATTAGAGAAGAAAATGGATACAGTATGTGCTTAATAGTGTAGCACAGTATAAAATTCAGAACTGTTCCTAGTATTGGAAGAGTTGGACAATCCAATCTTGGTAAGATCTAGGTGTAGTACACACAGTGTTTCTGTTTCTAAATTGTATGGGTCACAATTATACCAACTATTTTAATTATATTCTTTTTCTTATGTTTTGCAGTATAAAGGCAGACATTGGTTGTTATCTTTAGAGGGAGTATGAGTACTATGCACAATAAAATGGACAACAGACAACTTCTTTAATTAGATTCTTCTCTATTTAATGTGTGAATGATACTAAGAATGGTTCTGTGACCACCTGATTCTAAGGAAAATAAAGGATTTCACTTTTAAACCTTTCATTTTCTAAAAATCATGTTTTGTGCAATTTCTATAAAGTTGTTTGTGTACCACTGAGAAAACAGATACTAATCATAAAAGGGAGACTCACAGGAAGCAGTGTATCTTCCCATCAACTACTGTTAGTTGTGACAGCTTTTGCTATGATGAAAAATGTAATAGGATATATGGATAATACTGCATTTTTTCTTCTTATTTTGCATTCTTTACTTGTTCAGTTTAGTCTGCTGATGCCAAGAAGACACAAAATGACTGACCTGGAGAGTTCAAATTCATTTAGTTCTTTCGAAATCCTGATTTGTCTCAAATATCTGTGAGAAATAGGGGGAGTAGAGAAGGAAAATAAGACAATATTGGTTTTTTAGCATGAGGTGGTTTTCCTAGGTGAGACAATTCTTCTTTAAAAGGCAATATCACTGTGTTTCATATAGGATGTAATAAGAAAAATTATTTTCAACTGAAAGCTGGAAGCACTTTTCTGTCATTCTGTTAAAAACATTACAGCAAACTAAGTAGGATTTCAGTAAAAAAATATACATACATATACATTTCATATATTTAAAAACTAGACAAATCTCATGGAAATAACACCTACAGATATTAAAAGCCATGCAAGTATGCAGCCAAGTGGAACAATATCACAAATTGTTGGAGGCTTTTGTCTATGGGACTGTTACCCTATTATTTCATGGTGGAATGGAAAAAGGAAGGAAAGGTATTGCAGACAAAGGTTGCAACCCAAAGCTTAGACAGCACAAGGAAGGAATGGATTCCATCCTTACAAGGATGATGAAGCAAATAGGGAGGTCACTTATTCTGGGATTTTCCCACATAGTCAGGAACAACACACTATTTTATGGATGTCCAGTCTAAGACATTAAGATGTGATTAGCTGCTTAATGCGCCAAAGTATGAACTTAATAAAATCAGAGTAAGAAATTAAAAGTTTGATACTTTGACCTGAGCTTCAGAAGTTCCTTGATAAAGAGAAATGTTGTCATTGTGGGTTTTTGTGCACAAGCCTAGATGAGAGCCTTGGTTTGCATTTCAACTGCACTGCTCTCAGACCTGTGAAGTTCCTAAGATACAGGGTCTTGACAACCTCTAGTTAACAGAAGAAAGCCATCCCACTGCCCAAATCACTTATGTGAACAGAGGAGAGAAAAAGTCTTTTAGGGAACTGATCCTTATTGCTAGTGAGTTCTTAGTTGTTGCTTTTCAGATCCACCCTTTACTTCAGACTGTGCCTCTGGGCACTGGCAGACTCTATTGTAGTAATACACAATTGCAGTCTTGCCCTCAGTACTTCAAAGCTTCATACTGGAAGAAAAGATTAATATAGAAAGACATACATTTTTACGTGACACCAATGATTTTAAACATTTACAACAGTATTCCTGAAGTCCCATTTCATCTGTTGGTTACATATTCATGGTCATAAATATATTCATTGTGGTTTTAGTTGTACAATGTTCCTCAATGTTTTCAAATGCTTTGTTATAAATCAACTTACACTATACTGTAGATAATTTACCTCTTTTGCCTTTTCGCAAATTTATGAGAGGTGTTACTGAAAAAAACAAGCTCATTGAGCAGACCACTGTTCCTGAACATTTTACATAAGGTTACTTTTATCCTTCCACAGAGCTCTTGATTTAATATCAGAAACAATAAAATACTTAAGCAGCTGTCATAGTACAGATAGGAAAATGTTTTCCTGACCTCAAAGTCATAGTTTGTTTGATAGGTTGATGTTTCAATCAAAAAGATTTTTTTCTCCACGCTGGCCTGAAAAAATATTTCAAAAAGAACTAAACAGACAACACATCTTGTTTTTCTCCTGCTGGACTTTTCTTACACAATCTCCAAAATTCTAAGGTTTTATTCAAATACCAGAGGTGTTACAGATACAATGGCACATGCTACTGAATTACAGTTCATAAATGTTTTATTTGTTGATCTCCATCATACCCACTTTATTTTGGGCTTCACATGCCTCAGGATTAGTCAGGCTACATTAAGAAATTGCAGATATGGAGACAACTGACTTTCTACTAAGATAAGAAAGTCCAGTGATTGTGGTGTATGAGTGTAATCAGGAAATGTGCTTCAACAGGCAACAATGCTATAGATTTTCAGTCAATTACTGTCTAAGCTCTGGAAAGATAAGTTCAGAAAGCTGTTTGGTTAGATACTTGCTTTAGCTTTTTTCCTGCATGATAGTTCGTATCAGTTCTCCTCAACTATTAAATGGAGGTGGCATAATTTTTTTTCACATAGTTACAAGGGTGATATTTTTAAGACTGTTCCTTGTTTATATGATCATGTCATGTTTCTTTAGAAAAGTTGAAAGTATATGTGTTATTTTCATGCTCTTTAAGACTGGTGCATCCCACTTGAGTTCAGAAAATAATCGTTGCATAGATAACTTGATTCTAACAAATATGGTCTTATAGTTTCTTCATAAACCAAAGCATATGGTCTCCATTTCCAAAAAGTAACGTAAGTCTTCAGACTATTAAGCCAATGCCTTTTGAAAAGCTATGAGTAGGTGATCCTTTACTGTTCACTCACTTTTTTCACCCTATCTCAGTATGCCCTCTAAAATTCTTAAAATCCTAGTATTTTATTCAACTCTGCAGGAGTATTTTAGTTCTGAAATGGTTGGACATGGCATGATGTTACAATAGATATGAATCTGGATTGCATTTGGACTAGCACCTTTGCCACATCTACAAACATGAGTTAACATATGCAGATACATGGAGTTTATAGATACGTCAAAGGTCTGTGTGTACATGATACACCTACTCTAATTATGTTTTTGTCCCAGTGGGTGAGAAGCAGAGAGGTAACTTCATTTCAAATTTTGACATCAGCTGTAATTTTGAGAAAGGTCTGTGACAGTACAGGTGGTTCTGAGTTCATCCCTTTCCAACTTACATATTAATTGTGAGCTAAGGAGATCCTCAACTACTAAAATGACCAAGTAGCATATCACAGGTTTAATCTTACTTTCCAAAAGTCCCAGCAACACAATTTAAAGATAAGCATTTAAAAATATACTTCCCAAGTCTTTCCTCTATTTATAGAGTGACATTATAAACAAACACAGTTTCTCTAGCAGATTCACATTTGAGCTATCCTTGTGTATATTTGTTATGGTGTCCATTAATCCAAAGCAAAAGAACATCAGAAGGACCGGGACAATCAAGCTCAGTCCTCCAAAATCACATGTATGGAACTGATTTTTAGTACTGATTAGCTATAGAGAACTTATTTCATCTCCATAGCACTTTCCAGTACCCAAAACCAAACATAAAATCTATAATAGAATCACTGAATGGTCTGAGTTGGAAGGGACCTCAAAGATCATTTAGCCTGCCATGGACAGGGATGCCACCTACTAGACCAGGTTTTACCAAAATGAAGTACATTCTTTTGCTCACAAGGTTTTTTTTGCCCACAAACAGACATTTGCTACAAGAATATGCCAGGAAAGATCACAGACACTGTTGTGTCTTTCACTCCCACAGTAGAACAAGCAAAACTATGGTCTAAGTCTGAAGTTTCCCAAGGAAAACTCTACTAACCCACAGAGTACACATAATTATGTCTTACAACAGGATTTGTTTTGCTAAAGGCATCACTCACACCACTGCTTGCTGCATACAATTGTACATTACAGAGCAACCATGATAGCTTCTAAAGGAGAAGGCTGGATACTCTTCCCTCCCATCCCATTTCTCCTCCACCATTGAAAGAAAACATCCCTTAGATGTATGGACTTTTTTCCTTCAATATTTGGTTTAACTTCCTGCTTATTGTGCTACTACTCATAAGAAATCCACCTGCAGATTTTGCACTCTCTTTCTTCCTGTACTTTTGTGTGAAAAAGATTTTTAAAAAAGCTAAATCTTTTCCCAGACCCTGTTGTGCAGTCACCTCTGAGGTAAAAAAAAAAAATAGTTGTTAAGGTAACACACACTGCATCTCTGCACACGAATTTAGTCTGAGCTAAAGAAAATCTCTAGAATAAACTGCCATTGCAGACAGACCCAGTTACGCATGACGTCATGATCAATAAGTAATGCCCTAAGAAGGTAACACCATCAGCTTTACATCAACCAAGAGACTCTTACAGTATAGCACAAATCTATAGTGATAAAACTTGCCATTGTCTGCTCTACTTTAACTAGAAAAGTCCACTTCGTTCAAATTTAAATTGTTTTTGATCCATGAAGTTTCTGATTTACTCTACTGTGGAAATATGGATCATCCTGGACATTTACGTGGAAGGAGAGATATACATGTGTCATAAAATCAGCTTATATTTGACAAACCAGCACAGATATTAAGGCTTATGTTAAAGAAAAGTACATGATGGAAAATTATGTGTCACCATTGATGTATAACAGCCAAATGATGAAATGCTTGAATTCAAGCAGGAAGGGAATGCTTGCTTGCCATACATTCTAGGTAACACAGCTGTTTAACCTCTGTCTTGTAACTTTATTTTCTATATTTCATGCTGGCAAAAAAAAAAATATATTGTTTTCTTTTTCCACAGTTATTACTGGGGTATTTCATAACCCAAATCCTGCAGCTTTAGATCCAGCAGTGTGTAAAGTCACTATAAGGCAAGTTGGATTTTATCAGGATATTATATGACACAAAGTGATGTGTTGTAAGTGATAAAAGAGGAACATCACACATACAATGTACAGAAAGGATTATTCTCCTTTGCAGATACAGATTCTCCTTTGAATCTCCTGATTGGTGCTGAAGGATTAAAGCACACTATCTTCCAAAAAATGCCAGCTTAAGTAATGGTACGACTGTGCAATAAAGAAAATATATTTTCTGAAATATATTCTGTAACAGTTTCTCCATTTAACTGATTTTTTTCTATACCACTTCAAGTGAAAAATAAATATTGGAGTTTTAGGTAAACTCTACCAGTCCCATAAAAATATGTTATTGAAATGTGTGTGTACTAAGAAGTGAAGAACATCTGATTTATTTTAAGTAGTTGCAGATTCAGACCCTACCAAACAAACAAAGAATACGGTATATTAAATATATTTTAGGATGTTAGGAGGATTTGATATTGAAAGTGATAGAAAACAACTTACCAAAAATTTAGTATGCTTTATTTTCATTCATCAGTATAAACATATCCATCTTGCTAAAGTAATATATATAATATTCCAGTAATATCTACCTGTAATCCTACTGCCCTGAAATCAGAACTATGATGAATAAAAGCAGACCAAATTCTTTCAAACAATGATTGGAATTATGAATGCTGCACTGAAAAAAAAAAAAAAAAAAAAAAAAACCACCCGAAAAACTAACCATATTGTTACTAAGATGTGTCTTTTTTTCTAAGGTAAATGGAAACATTGTGGTACAGCTCACTTGAGATACCAACCTCAGAAAACAACTAGCTGCCCAAGCCAATGGCAATGGGCAAGTCCTGCCAATGTTGGGGTTGTTTTGGTTTGGTTTGGGTTTTTTGGTTGGTTTTTTTTTAACCACAACCCAAACTAAATGTTCCTCATCCTGCTCTAAAAATACTAATTAAGCAAGGAAAACAAAAATTATCTCAAAAGTCAGTCTTCTTTGCTTTCTCTCATATTCTACAAACTTGAGTGTCTCCATAGAAGAATTTTCAGTTTCTGAAAGAATGGGTATTATTTATTACCTTATGTCCTCCTACAAGACTCTTTTCTGGAACGCTCACTAAATATATGCCAAGGAAGCCCCAAACAATTGAATGTCATGCAGAGACTAAGGGAAAAATTTTCAGTATTATGTTCTCAAATGAATTTTCAGCTTTAAGCTGAACTGGACTTCCCTGTCACAGTGCTGACCTTCCCCTGGGGAAGGATGTGCATTTACATCAAGTAGAGCTAGGTAAGAACGCTGAAGAGATCATTCGTGCCATTTTACCACAGATGAGTCTGAATTTCTGTTTCCACAAGGGAAACACTAGAGCTGTGTAACACTTTTCTGTACTCTTAGTATAAATTCTTGGAACTCATTGTCTCTTCCATGTTGATACACAGAGTAGAAAGGCAGAAAAAAAAAAAAAAGTGAAAAGGTAAAAGGTTGTCTTCCTTAGTATAAGTAACCAGAAAGTACAATATCAGAATTCAGTGAGGAGTCTAGCTGGCAAAAGAGAGAGCTGCTAGTAGAAGCTCGGATATCATATATGTTACTGACACAGGCACCAAGGAGAGCTTAGCAGAAAGCTAAGATATACCTTTCCCCCCCACCTTCTAGGGAGAAATCTTTAAAAAAAAAACCAAAACAAAAGGAAAAAAACCCCAAGCAAACAAACAAAAAAAACCTGAAACAAACAAATCCCCTAACATTTATTCAGATGGAAAGACTACTGAAGCAGCCTTCCTGAATCGTTTGGCACCAAGAGTTGGCTTTGACTTCTGTAAAGCTCTTTAAATGCAGAACTTCCGTATATGTTAAAGCACGGTTTGAATAGATACACAAAGTTTGAAGAAGAAGACTTGATACTACCTTGTTTATAAAACAACCCACTTCAGAAAAGCTAAGTGGAATTCCTTAGTTACATAGGTTTTTCACAAGCAGAACATTTCTCAGATTCTGCTAAACAGTAATGTTGCAATTCAATTAAAAGGTGTTGGTATTATTTTGAGATGCACAAGCAGCCTCCATGCTCTAGCTGATTACAGAAGCTGATGTTTTTGCCACCATATTGACTAGTTCCAGTATTTCAGCCTTAAGTGAATATTGAGTCATTTCTCAGGAACTGCAAGAAACAGCTAGGCAGATGAGCTCAGTCAGCCTTGTCAGATTTTCCCTTGTGCAAATCCAAATGTATCAAAGTTTGATTAGCACTGTAGAGAAAAAAGACCATCTGCTAACAAAGCAAATTCATGTCCTGTTGCAAAAAAGGAACAAAGTGCTGTCAGACACGTGCACTGCTGAAAAAAAGGGAGCATGAAGTTGTTTCTCTCAAATGGGTAGCAAAAATCATATGTTAAACTGTGAAACCAACACAGCAAAGTGAAATCACACGAGAGCACTTTTTCTTACAGTCAATTTTTGCTCTGTGTAAAAATACAGCAAGTGCTGCTGTTGCATCCAGTTTTCAAATCAGATTAAGGAAATCCATTATTCACTGGATAAAATGATCATGATTATTTTTTGTAGTTAATCCTAAACAATTTAGATTAAAATCCTAAGCCTGTGTCTGCCTAAATTCCTGTGGAAAGACTTTTGGAACACACTTCATAGCCATATGCTTAAATGGATGATGTAAGGTCACATTCAGTAGAGTTCTTCAATGAAAGATAAAAAAATCTTTTCACAACTCTTGATACTTTTGAAACATTGGTTTGGGGTGGACAGGAGAAAGAAGGAGGTCCTCACATCAATTTTATTTCTGTTCATCCAACATCTATTGCTCCAAAAAGATTGTTAGCAAAACACAGAAGCTGGAGTGATATTTCATTCACGCCTGCAATATCTGTTACTTCATTAAATAAATGACCGTGAGAAATGTCAGTTTATACATTTTAAAACAGCTTTTAATCTAGGCCTGTTGTCACAGTACAGAGCTACATCATAATTAATGAGGTAAAACTGGTAGCTAAGATGTCATTACACATGGGAATGTCACAGTGAATCAAGTTAAACTAGCTACTGAAAAAATTCAGCACTGGAATATGAGTTTTTACACGCACAGTATATCAAATAAATCTTTGACAAGCTACAAAAAAGGGTATGGATTAAATATGACATGGGATGAGCAGATTTGGTACAAAGCTGGCCCAGAATCTCAAAATGACAGCAAATCAAGGCCTATGGTTAAGTCAGGCTATTTATTTGCCAAGCTGACCTACTTCTACTACACTTATCATTCTTCTGAATACCATCTACAAGAGACTTTCTGTCAGACAAAAAGGCAAAGTTAATTCATCAGACTTCTAAAGATGTGTTTACAAGCATTTCCAGGAAGTGCTTTGAGCTGCTCAGAACACCTTTATCCTGTTACCAGCTAGCTTTTTCTAAATCAAATTGGCATTTACACCCATAACTAGGTGTTAAATCAAATTAGTATATACACCAGATCAAAAAATACTTTCAGTTTTTATTTTTCATTAAAGATATACACTTGTTAGCAGTATAAATTACTTCTCATCTGAATATTCATGAACAGTACAAATTTTTAAGACAGAATAACATAATTGAAACTGTGTAATAGACTGGAAGTACGGTATCTGTCTGAACAGGTTTAGAGCCACATAGTGCATTCCCCTTGTGGTCCTGTCCTTGGGGTTCCTACAGGTTAGGTAGGAGGTGTTTGGTCAAACCTAGTCAACTAAATTCCCAGCCCTAGGGCCAGAGGTGGGATTTAGGGAGGGAATCTGAGCTGTTGCTTTTATAAAATTTTTTTGCAGCATACTATTATTCCACCATATTCAGTATATCTTCACTCAAACAGTACACATTATTCATTGACTGACTAGAACAGAACAAAGTCATTTAAAAACAAACAACTATGAAACCTCTGAATTTTACTTATTGTATATGCATTAGCTTATGCCAGAAAACAGTTACTTGGCTTCATCTAGCATGTTCTCATGCATAGCCCTTTTCATTTCAACGAGTCACAGAATCGTTAAGGTTGGAAGAAACCTCTAATATCATCAAGTCCAACCATCAACCTATCACCACCATACCACTACACTATGCCCCTAAGTACCACATATATACAGTTTTTGAATGCCTCTAGGGATGGTGACCACTTCCCTGGGCAGCCTGTTCCAATGCCTAACAACTCTTTCAGTGAAGAAATTTTTTCCTAATATCCAACCTAAATCTCCCCTGGTGCAACCTGAAGCCATTTCCTCTTGTCCTCTCACTGGTAAACCAGCAGAAGAAGCTGCCCCCATTGCTGCTTTTGTTCCATTTCCTTGTTCCAATGGATTTTTGTTCCATTTTTGTAGGTGGATTTTTTTTCCCCTTTAATAATCCTAGTTTATTAATCTTCTCCCATTTAAACTTGATTTTTCCTTCTGAATCTAATCTTCCCCCTCAACTAAAGACCGTACTCCCACAGGCAGTTTCACTAGCCACTCATGCTTAAGAGTTTTGTACCATCAGACACTGCAGCTACTGGAAGGTCTGACTGCAACCTGGGGGTATAGCCAGGCTCATTTTGAATTGGTTTGTTCAGACAATAACTTCAGTGAGGATTCAGCCTCATGGGCTTTCTCCTGCCTCTCTCCTCATATAGGTAAACATTTCCATAGGCTTATATTTAGAAGCATACACTGCTACAACTACAAACATCAGCCCTTTAACCAGAAAAAACTATTGACTGCACAGCTATGTATACACTTCTGCACTGTAATATAGACTTACCTTTAGGTTGTTTAAATATTTAAACAGGATGTTTTGGGAGCACCCTTATTGGCAGTGCTTTCTCTGCCTCTCTCCTAATAAACAGATATTTCACTTTTCTCTCTTTTAACCTTGGCTATCTTCATCTTATGCCCAGTGTCTGTCTATGATGAGCTCTTTTGTACATACACTCAGTCAGGCACTTCTGCAAGAAACCTCACACTGAGGACTCTGGCTCAGGGAATACCTGAGATAGAGTCCATCAGTCCCACATCAGCCTTTTCTACTTTGAGACACAGTTCAACTCCTGAACATGGCTTTGTATGGAATGTGTGTACAAAAAGTCATGTTAATGAAATGTACAACACTGTACTGAGCAAGGGAATGCAAAGTAACTGTATATATAGGGGTTTGGTTGTTTTTTGTTGTTTGGTTAGTTTTTTCTGGTTTTGTTTTTTGTTTGTATGTTTATTTGGTTTAGGGTTTTTTTGTTAAAGGAGGTATTCTTTCTGTATGTTAACTGCATTTTGTTTACACCTTGGTCCCATTTTCTGATTGTCTTAAGGGCTTCAACCTAGGGATTACTCATGCAGTGCTGTAGACTACTGAGAAGGGAGGAGAAAGGAGAATTTCCTCTTCTTTTTCTTCAAGTAAGCTTTGAATAAGTTGAGCCTTTACAGATGTTACTGTTATACAAAGATAAGAATGGTTGTGTGAATACTTAGCATTTCATGATGTACACCCTGTCTCAGGTCACTAGTTACCTACCCAACTTGTACCCACTTATACTCCAGAGGTGTTTTCTCTTGTTCTTCTTTTGTATAAGAACCAGCAGTTAAAATCACCTTGGCTCTGATTTTAGGATGCTCACACCAAAGGAGAGACACAAAGAAAGGCAAGAGGATGGGATACAGCAACATATTACCACTAGTATTGTCTATAGGGAAGTCTTGGTGGACTACTGTTGTTTTGCTCTTGTCATTACAAATACAGGAAGTGTACATTTGTAGAAAAAGGACATACCCAGAGTGTAAGGCACATCCCTTGAGGTCACAGATAGAATCTCAGCTTCAGCTGATGTTCCCCTTCATACCACACAGTCCTTATTCCTTAAGGATGTAAGGACAGAATAAAGCCATTACTTCATTCTTACTTCCCTCCTCTCTAACCTTTTAATTAGGCAAGGTTTGGGGATGGGTGGGAAGAGGAATGTGCCTTGATTTGTACTACAGTAGTTTTCATTATTAAGGCACTGCTGGGCAAATACTGGCAAGACAGGCTTTTAGGGTAGTTATTAATTCTATACCTAAAATCTCTCACTATGTGCAGGAAAACGCAGTCTAAACTCTTTACTACAAGGCTGAAGTCAGAAAACAAAGAACATTACTGCTCACAGCAATAGAGACAGCAGTGAGAGTCTCAAAAATTCAGCAAAGTTTCTAGGGCATGCCAAGGATAATGGATCATAAAAATGTGGTATTATGCAGTATACCTTTTCTTCAAGTGCCTCAGGATTGTCAGATCTAGCAAAGGGTAGACGGAAGGTCATTTGGTTCAAGTGACTAGATGAAAAGCAAGGCAGATCACCTTGCCTCTCTGAAGGCATTTATGGTAAAACAACGGCAGCACAATTTTGAGGGAGGTGGACAAATTGCCTTTGAAATTCAATGTTATTTAATTTAAAATACCCAAGAGAATATGGTCAATGTATAAAGACCAGCTTTCTTCCAACCACTTCGAACTAGAAAAGGCTCAGAGATCAAAACATTCTCTTTGTATGTTGAAATGCAGAAGCTATGAGGAAATATTTAATAGTTATAACATGAATAAGGATCAAAATAATATTGTGTCGAAATCTCACCTATTTTAAAGCTGCTGGCCAAAAAAAGCAAGTTTGAATAACATCCTACAAATAAAAAACATACCAGCAAATCATAGCAGGAGATAAAGTGAGGACTTACTGGAGCGTGTGACAGGTATATTATTACTGTTCGTAAATAGTTCTGTAGCCCCAGCACCACGGTAGGCAGTTTACAGACAGACTGAATAACAAAATTTGTGCTGTGAAGAACCTCCAGTCTCAGCTGACAGTTACACATACAGGGACAAGGAAGTGGCATAACAAGGAGGTGTGAGGATACACATTTTCATCAAGTAGCATTTCAAGAAATAGGAAGAGCCCAAATATCACTTCACTGATGCTGAAAGATTCCTTCTCTACTCCCCCCCCATAGTTTTTGCCTCCCATCCTTACCCCCAAACACACCTCTTGCTTCAGATTCTCCTCTCCCTACCAGATTCACAGAACATTTGGACAAGATCTCTGGAGGTCATCTTGTCCAACCTCTAAAGCTCTCTCCTCTCCTTCCTCTGAGACAATTTAACTTATTAGAATGTCTATAAACTACCAAAAAACCCTGAGCTGTTCACTACTGTCTTAATGTGCTGGATCAGGTCCCAGAGAGGACCCTGGAGGTCAGATCTTGTGTGAGGCTGTGACCCTACAACAGGGAGAGAAGAAACAGGAGCAAGGCTCCTTCCTCTCAAGGCAGCAAGTTGAACTTGAGTTCAACGGCACACATAGTCATCCCATCCTCTCTGCTCCATGCTTTATGGAAAAGTGTTTCATTATTTTTAATTTTAGGTTGTTTTTTCTTGCCAGTAATCTAGCTGAGTAGGCGCAGGGAGGTAGTGCATTATGTCTCTCTGAAAGTCTGCTTTCAGGAGCATTTTTATTCTGCTTTGCCTTAGGAACTTTCCTCTGGCAAAGGAAACATCTCTGCTATATTTACTGAGACTGCCAAGAGAATTGCAAACGAGACATTAAAGATTCATGAGATTTGTCCCCTTAAATCTCATAGGTATTTTCAAAACCCCGTTGCAGGATTTTTGAGGTTATTTTCCTCTAGTACACATTTTTACATCTTACCTCACTGCTCTTTGAGTGACCTCAACAGAGGCACTTCAAGGTATTTGCTCTGGTGTTGTGTTTCTGGTGTAGCCAGACCATGAGGGATTTCACTGGGAGCCAAGCCAAAGTAGTGAACAACATTTGATACCACATGTCTCTACTGTCTTCTGTGAGGGCTTCTGTCCTTTTGATCCTTTGCTTTAAAGATGTGTGGGTGTTTGGTGGGTAGTTGTTGTTGTTTTAATCAACTCCCTCTACTATCTTCCTTTTTTTCCATAACCAAAATATATTTTAAAGGAAGTGGAATTTTAGGCAAATAAATTTAATTCTACCTTGCCCCTGGTTCAATATTTACTTTCCTCTTCTTTTAAGAGCATAACACTGGGCTCTCAATTCCATTTTCAAGCCAATCTCAGACAAGTACCAGTTCTTACCCTTCCCCAGACAGGTGGCCAGCCAAGAGATTTTGCAGCATTAGTGCTCAACTCATTTAGACTTCCTTCAAGACTGAGTGATTTCTGGGAGGGGACTCAACCTCTGTGACCTCCCACTGCACTGTATTTTGCTGCTAATCACTCCACCATCAGCCCTGAAAAGCAATTTTACATAATCTTCACTGGGCAAAGGGAATTACAAGTATTCCGCCTGTAACTCTACTTCTGAAATAAAGTTACAATGTCATTTATATTCTGACCAAGTATTTGGATCTGCCTTTATCTATGTATACACATACATGTGTGTATATTTATATTTGTATGTGCATATGGACTGAAAAGATAACTCAGTTAACAGACTATAGTGACAGCTTCAGAAACATCTCCAAAGAACATTAAAACAGCCAAGGCATCCAATAATATATAATGGGAAGGTCATATTTGAGTTTAGTATATACATGTTATTCAGCATGTCACATACATTAATTTATAATAATCCTAAAAGCAAAAATCCAAGAAAAGAATAACAGTAGTGACTTGAATAGGTACTGCACTAACCTCTGACTCCTACTTCAATATGTCCTAATTCTAAACTATGCACTGTGAGCTCTGGAGGCTCCAGCAGAATCTGTTTGGCTCCTTCTCTTGAAAGTACCACTAGCCCCTTGCAGAAGTTGCAGAAGGGATCACACCAATACCTCAGTCATGTCCAGCATCTAAATGGCATTGCCACCTGATATGAGGTCAGTGCAACCATGCAAACACTTCAGGTTCTAAATTGGCGCAGCTGAAATCTGGCTGCATATTATTTCAGCTGCTCCTGCCAGAAAGATAGTAGCTCTTAGCTGAGGAAGGTTTGTTTTAAACTACCATAGCTAGACTCCTCTGACTGAAGGAAAATTGACTGCAATTTTTGATGGTGACTGGTGAAACTCAGGTCTGTGAAACTCACATTTTAAATTATCAGCAGATTCCACCAAAAAAAAAACCAAAACAAAACAATTTAATATATGACAGTTATGCTGTATTTTAGGATACTTTTCCTCTTGAAATCAAACATAAGGAACTCTTCTCTGCCAGAAGAGCTCAGGGGTTGAATAGGCTCATCCCTTTTCAAAAGCTTTGCATATCACTTTCCTGTGCCCTTTAACAAAGCTGAGAAGAGTAAGGCATGGGGCTGCCTGAGAGAGGCTGGAGAGGAACTGAAGGAGTAACAGATGTCAGGTGTAGTCTGTGAAGGAAAAAGCATGTGACTGAGGAATAAATGAGAAACCATCAACAGAAATAAGCATAAGTCATCAAGGAAGAACACCATGCAGTAAAAGGATGTTTTTCCAAGTGTGACTCTTGGTATTACCATTAGCTTCACTGTGATAAGTCACAAATGGTAAGCAAGAATGGTTCCCGCTCAGATACTGACACCTCGTAACGTTCAGAAATTCAGACAGTGCTACAGCAAAGAAAACTCACCCTCAGGCTAAGCATTGAATTCATATTCCAGCCACCTCCTTTCAGAAGGGGAAAACAATGGTGTCTGTCTTGAGTTCAAGAATCTGACAGTCACACACAAATGCTTACAAGAAATGTACTGTGCAGTTAAATCTTCAAAGGAAATACGGGGATTATCTCACAGATTTGGACCGACAATGGCAAGGGCAGAGGGAGCACAGGTAGACGTCCACTCTTGCATTTCACAAACCTAACAAAGAACAGCAAGGGTGAGAGGTCCTCTCTCCCTGTTTGAAAAGCATAGCTAGAGAAGGGATTACTACTCAGGAGAAAGGGACAAAAAATGTTTGTAATATATGTTGGTAATTGAAGAGCTACTGCTTAATCCTGCTCATAGGTTTAATAGCTACTAAGGGAATTTAATTAGTGAGGGTAACATTCCTCCGAGAGATGTGCCCATGTAGAACTTTGTATTTCATAATTAAAAATCTCTTTGATCTGTAGGACCTAGAAAATTTATTATAGTAAATTACAATCTGAACAAACAACCACTTGATGCTATGAATAATGCAGGAAAACTTCAAGACAGTTTCAGCATGTCTAGATAGTCTACCAAGGATGTGGGGCAATGGAGGTCTTATCTGCATAAATGAGAAAAGCTCATGCTATTGAAGAACAGGAATAATATCATCTGCTTCCCCTTACTCCTCATTAGCACTATCCACAGATTAGCAAAATGTGTGTAATGAATGATATAATAATAAAAGAACCCTTAATCCCAGAACTGGGTTGAATGTCTAAACTAAAATATATTGCCAGAAAATAGACAGAGAAAATCCACAAAAGGATTTGAAGAAAAAAGGAGATTAAATAGGTAAAATGAACTGGCCTTATTGTGTCCAAGAAGCAACAACTGGTTCAGTGAAAAGGCAACACAAATAAAACAACAGCTCAACCTAGCAGTTTTTACCTCAGTAACAAATTGTATTAATTTATTTAGATTAAATATTGGATATGTTAATTTAGTAATTGAGATAAAGATAAACAATTATAGACGCATACAAGTCAAAAGCATATAATATTTCATTAAAAAACCCCTTTGATCTCCACCCTGCTCTCCCTCATGACCCTTCTTCCAGGAATTAAATGTCTTTTTCCCAGAAAAAAATATTTCACATTAGCAAGCACGAATTTTGCCTTTAAGGTCATAAAGTCAAAGATAAACCAAGGGAAACAATGTTGTGGAATACAGAAAAGGCAGTTTCAAAGGCCATAACAATGTGAAACTATTTTAGAGCAAGAACATCTCAATACTATATCATGTCAAGGAAAGCATTAATATCTATACCTCAGGCCATTCTGAACTCTACCAAGACAACAGTGGTCCTTTTTACTCAAACTGTAATCACACAGAGAACAACATATTCTGAGCCTTTTTCCTGTTATTACAGAATCACAGAATCATTACGGTTGGAAAGGATCCTCAAGATCATCTAGTCCAACCAATAGCCCTACACTACTCTTACCCCTAAATCATCCCCTGAAGAAACACATCTATCCTCTCCTTAAAATCCATTCCAACTCAGAGAGCTATTCCATAATTTGTTATTTAGTTTCTTAAACAGATTTTGTTGAAGGATAGAGCTCCCAGAATCAGGAGAAACCAGAAAGATCTCGATAGTTTGGAGAGGTGGGCAGAGAGGAATCTTCTGAAATTCAACAAAGGCAAGTGCAGGGTCCTGCATCCAGGAAGGAATAACCCCATGCACCAATAAAGACTGTTGGCTGACCTGCTGAGAAGTAGCTGTGCAGAGAAGGACCTGGGCGTCCTGGTGAACAACAGGTTGTCCAGCAATGTGCCCTTGTGACCAAGAAGGACAATGGTATACTGAGCTGCGCTGGCAAGAGCATTGCCAGTAGGTTTAGGGAAGTGATCTTGTGCCTTTCCTCTGCCCCAGTGAGGGTCCACCTGAAGTACTATGTTCAGTTCTGGGCTGCTCAGTAAAAGAAAGAGATGAAGCTTCTGAAGTGAGTCCAATGCAGAGCTATAAAGATGATTAGGGGACTAATGATAACAATATAATAGATAAAAATCACTTACTGAAAACAGTTTCACTTTTTAGTGACTAAATTTCTGTAACAAACAAAATGTCCTTTGCATTCCTCCAAAATCACAGGAAATCATGAAACAGGTTTTAAATAAAACTGCTAGTCACAAAACTTCTATTTCAACCAAAGCCACCACACATCATCCTCTACCTAGTATCCTATCCCACAAACACGTAATCAGCACTAAAGCCAGCACTGCATTCAAGCAAGGACACTAGTATGTACTATAGGTAATTTTGGTCAAGTCTGGTAAATCATATCCTATATTCATGAATTACAGGAATATTCTGCAAACATGAGTAGAATTTTCCATCATGGGGTAGAGCAAGGTCAAACTTTACTGTAGCCCTGCATTTTCTTTAAAGTATCTGTTGCAGTCATTTGATTGCTGCATACACAGCACACAGTCAAATAAATAATGAGAGTATTAAGCAAAAGCCTGATAAGCAGTGATTGCTGAGAGCTGTTAGCTAATGATAATACTTTTTTTCTGCTTTTCAGGGGTGTACTCAGCAGCATACCTGCAATAACTAAAGTAGCAGATAATCCTCCTATCTTCTTGTAGAAACCCAATGATACCAATTATTGTCAGAGGGCTACATTTTTAGTCTTACAAATAGCATCCACTGATTTCAATTATTCCCTCTTAAGAATGCTGAAAATAGTGGCATGGCATCTTCTTTACACTTTTGTTGCTACTGCAAATCTCTGTCTGCCCATACTGCATCAATGTGGATCTATTAGTGGGAGAATTAGGGATTAGTAATAGAGACACAGAGAAATATATTTTCAGAGGTGAGCTAGGAAAAATATTGAAGCTGAATTTTCATCAGTATGACAGAAGCTCTACATCCAGTTTCCATCAATATGGAAAATAGAAAACTTTTCTTTACAAATATGGGGGTTTTAAAGCAGAAAAACATTCAACTACATCAGATGCTGTAATTATTTTTTTAACCAGTCTCAAAACATGCATTCAGAACATTTAAATCTCTGCAGATGTACAAATTGTTTGTGAAGAACATGAAGAGATACAGCCCATGAAGGGCAGTGGACACTGACCCAGGAGGTCAAAAGCTGAGCTCTTCATAGCCTACAGACCTCCCCATGCTCATAACCACGATAGCAAAAAGTGCAGTAACTTTACCACAAATAGAGCTACTATGCTGGATTATTACATTAGACATTGTACAAAAGATAATGTACAACTATACAGAATGTATTTATTTTTGTCTTATTTTAAAAGAGTAGAAAAAAATCAATGGTCTTTTACTCACATATGGATCCACAGGAGATACAGGTGTTTGGTAAGGAACCACAGAAATTATTCAACCCATGAGTGTCTTATAACTCATGGATCTAGACCTCTGTCAGTCCCTTAAAAAAAAGAAAAACCACAAAACTAAACAAAGAAAAAACCCCAAACAAACAACCAAAAACCCCCAACCAAACAAAAAACACACATATCCCAAACTGATATGTCCTTTTTTGCTTAGCTTTAGCACAAAAAGATACTGATACCAGAGGTTAGCAAAAAACCCCAAATCAGTTCATCCTCTCCTTCAAAAGAAAAAAAGTAGTATGGAGCAAGACAGTGAATTTGTCAAAAAGTATAGTCAACTTGAAAAGGCTCATAATTTTACCTTCGATACATCACAAGATTCAGGCCAGAAATAAAATAATGTACCTTTTAGCATTATTTTGCCAAATGAAGTAGCAATTAATGGCTCAGAAATTACAGCTCTGCAGCAAGTAATGGGAGACCAAGATCCTATTTACTGTTCAGCCTGAGGGATGAAGGACTCAAAACTCTTATTTTTCACTGCCCAAGAAACTGTCTTGATCATTGGCTAAGGGGAAATAAATTCAATGTCTTACTTTGAAAGCTAATCCACTTTGTAAAAGCTACAACTTCAGAGGCAGCAAGAAGACTGCCTGAGCATCCCAGCTTCCAAAGTGTCTTACAGAGATCTGTAAAGATTGCATAACAAAAGTTTTCACTATAAAACTCCATAGTTTTTGGTCTATTGTCTTAAAACAACAGAATTAATTCTTGTAAAATTAAATAAGAATAAACTGATTTAGGTCATAAAGCCTCCTCTTTTCCCATTAAAATACCTAAATAAAAAAATTTGAAGTGTATCAAACATCTACCGCAGTGTGCACAAGATTTTCAAAGTCTCTGTACTTTCAAATGTGCTTTCAGTGCATTTGGGGGGTGAAGGGAAGGGGAAGGATGTGACTGAAAAAATCATCAGCACCTAGAAAGGTTAGTCACAAGTTATTAACAACTATGTATTTCTAGTTCAGATGTTTCCAGCACACGGGCTTTGTAAGGTCAGTGTGAACATACTGGTTGTTTAGTTAATAATAGCATTTTCATGACAGTGTCATTCAGTTCTCCTGAGTGACTTCTCACAGATACAAGGGTATACATAAAATCCTTGCCTCACTGCCTTTAGTTCTGCTTCATGCTAAATTGATCCCACACTGTGGCATTCCCACCAATAGCACTTTACCTTACAGCAAACATCTCTAATCTTGAGAGATAAAGCCTCTAGTTGCTGCTGTGCTGCTCCCTGAATTTCTGTTTCTGATAAGAAACTTGTGAATCAGCAAGAGATTTTATATGTAACTACTGGAGCTATATTTCAGAGTAATAACTATATTCCATTTCATAGAATTATTTTCTGTTGCTTTGAGTCTTTCAGTTTGTAACTTAATCATAGGGTGGTTTGGGTTGGAAAGGACCTTAACGATCATCTAGTTCACCTTCTATTAAGGATAAGGATTGCCTAAGATTTAAATTCTCTGGAAAAACTCCTGGTATTTTTTAACCACAAACATTTTCATTGTAGAACTTCAATAAAAAATAAATAAAATTGTCCTACAGGTACACCTGGCGGCTTCCTTTTGTTTCTATATCCTCACCCTGTGTTTATCATCTCATGATAAGACATGCGTACACCTACATTTCATATCCAACATAGACCACCAAATCTCTCTAGTATGATTACAAGAGTTCATCTTTTGAGGATGACTATCTATGCCTTGAAGCAAACAAGTATAAATGCACACGTTATTCTTATGACAAATATTGGGGCAGTAAGTAACAGCATTGTGTCTCTGATATAATACAGAGTGCCAAGAGAGGGGCAGTGACAATAGAGGCTTTGCAGTTCTTTCCAAAGCTGCTTTCCAACCTACATCTACAGATCTCATGAAGTGGTCCAGAGGAGGTTAAGAAAACAATATAACTTGTATAGCTCTTCTTAAGGTTTCCTCGTATGAATGATACATGCTTAATAATTTGTAGTTGTATTCCGTGAGAGAGAGTATTGAGGGACATAGGAGT
>VWZX01005941.1:0-48010 GCA_013399015.1 Galbula dea
GTGCAGGAGATGGGGCACAGGGGACACCAGGGAAGCATGACATGGGACACAGCCCTGGCCCCATCTGTCCTCATCCTTGTCCCCATCTGTCTTCATCCTCAGCCCCATCCCTGTCCCCAACCATGTCCCCACCAACCCTGGCCCTGTCCCCACCCCTGTCTCCACCCCTGCTCCCAACCATGTCCCCATCGCTGTCCCAACCAACCCTGTCCCTGTCCCCACCCCTGTCTCCACCCCTGCTCCCAACCATGTCCCCATCGCTGTCCCAACCAACCCTGTCCCTGTCCCCACCCCTGCCCCCAACCAGGTCCCCACCCCTGTCCCCACCTGCTCAGCGCGGTCCCAGCTCTCCGGGTTCCCCAGGAAGCCCTGGGGCCGAGTGGCCAGAGCCAGGCGGAAGGAGAAGCCCAGCACAGAGTAAACTGTCTGCACAAAGTCCAGGCAGGAATCGATCTCCTCCTGCAGCTGGGGGGGACACAGGGGGACACAATCAGAGACTGCTCTGGCTAGGAAGGGACCCTTAGAGGTCATGGAGGCCAACCCCTGCAGGCAGCAGGGACATCTCCAGCCAGAGCAGGCTGCTCACAGCCCCAACCAACCTGACCTGGGATGCTTCCAGGCATGGGACATCTCCTCCCAGCTCTCTGCCCAGCCTGGGCCAGGCTCTCCCCACCCTCAGCACCAACCATTGCTTCCTTCTCTCTCCTCTCAGTTCCTCTTGCAGTCCCAAACCATCTCCCCTTGGCCTGGCCCAACACCTCCTGCTCCAAAGTCTCTCCCCTAAGCACTGCCAGGCTGCAGGAAGCTCTCCCTGGAGCCTTCTCCTCTCCAGGCTCCACAAGCCCAACTCTCTCAGCCTGGCCTCCCAGCAGGGAGGTTAACTTCCAGCCCTCAGCTCATCTCTGTGGCCTCCTCTGGCCCTGCTCCCCCAGCTCCATGCCTGTGCTGTGCTGAGGACTCCAGAGCTGCCCCAGCCCTGCAGCTGAGCTCTCCCCAGAGCAGAGCAGGGGCAGGATCCCCTCCCTGCCCTGCTGGGGATCAGCCCAGGCCAGGGTTGGCTCCTGGTCTCTCAGCTTCCATTGCCACCTCATCTCCAGCTCCTCCCCCACCAGCACCCCCAGCTCCTTCTTCCCCAGGGCTGTTCTCCATCCTTCCATCCCCCAGCATGTGCTTGGGCCTGGAATTGCCCTGACCCAGCTGCAGGACCTTGCCCTTGGCCTAGCTGAACCTCCTGAGCCTCCCATGGCTCCTTCCCCTCCTCCAAGTACCCCAGATCCCTCTGGCTGGATCCAACCCTCAGCTCCGTCCCCTCCCCACCTCAGCTGGGGGTTCCCTGCTGCCTCCCTTGTCCAGATCACTGTTGGGAGAGGATCCTCACCTGCTCCAGGGTACAAAAGATGTGAGCATCATCCTGCTGGAACCTCCTGACCCGAGTCAGCCCTGTCAGGGTGCTGGGGGCCTCGTTGCGGTGCAGCACCCCGAAATCAGCCAGGCGCAGGGGCAGCTCCCGCCAGGAGCGTGGGCGGTGGGCAAACATCAGGCTGCAGACAGACAGAGGTGCTACCTCATCCCCTCCTTCCCTCAGGGCCTGCCCACCCCCTCCCCAACTCACCAGTGGGCTGGGCAGTTCATGGGTTTGAGGGACAAGGTCTCGCTGGGGGTGCTGAAGGAGAACATGTGGCTGCCGTAGTGCTGCCAGTGCCCCGAGAGCTCCCAGAGCTGGGGGCTGAACATGTTGGGGGTCACCACCTCAGAGAAGCCTCTTGCCCTGTACTGGCTCTGGGGGGACAGGGATGGGGGTGGGGATAAGGAGGGGGACAGGGCTAGGGCCAGGGATGTCAGCCCAGCCCCATAAAGCTCATCCCGAGGGGACTGGGGGTGCTGCAGGGCTGGGGAGCTGCAGCTATGGGTGCTGTGGGGATGGGGCATGGCAGGGATGGGGTGCAAGAGGGTCTGGGGGCAGTGGGGGGACAGCTGGGGTGGTGGCACAGCAGGGATGGGGTGGAAGAGGGTCTGGGGGCAGTGGGGACAGGGTCTGGGTGCAGTGAGTGGCACAGAGGAGTTGGGGGACAGCAGGGATGGGGTGCAAGAGGGTCTGGGTGCAGCAGGAGGCACAGCAGGTCAAAGTGTGGGTGCAAAGGGCCGTGGGTGCAAGAGGACATGGGCTACAGTGTGCTGCAGAGTGGGGAGGGGGCAAGGGCAGACCCTGATTTCATCCCTCAGGGTGCTGGTGATGCTGTGGGGAAGATCTGGGGGCCGTGGGGGTCATACCCTGATAAACTCAACCAGGGCATTGTAGATGTGGGCACCACGGGGCAGGAAGAAGCAGCTGCCAGGGCTCAGCTTGTGGAAGAAGAAAAGCTCCTGCTCCTGCAGTGGGGAAGGGTTGGGGTTACTGGGAGGGAGCTACCGGTGACCCCTCCCTTCCCTCCAAGTGCCTCCCACCCCCTTTCCCACCCCCAGAGCGAGGCTTACCCGGCCGATTCGCCGGTGATCCCTCAGCGAGGCCTCATCCTGCGCCTGCTGCCAGGCTGCCAGCTCCTGGGGGCTGGGGAAGGCGACAGCAGTGACCCTCTGCAGCGAGGGCTGGTCCTGAGCCCCTCGCCAAAAGGCAGCTGAGCTCTGTAGGGGGTTGGTGGAAGGCAGAGATCAAAGGAGGGGTAGAGGTCCCCTCCCTTTCTGACCCCCCCGCCCCGGTGAAACTGACCGTGAGGACCCGGAGGGCAGCGATCAGCCCCGTGTGGCGCAGGAGGGGACCGCGGCAGAGCTGGAGCAGGGAACCACACCTGCAGGAGGGACATGGGGACAGAGGGAGGGACATGGGGACACCCCCAGCCTTCACACTATGCCTCCTCAGTGTGTGTGTGTCCCCAGCCTCACCTGTAGACGGTGGCTGTAGGGGAAGTCACCTCCTCCTCGACCTGCTGCAGCTGGAAGGGGTTGTGCTGGCAGGGGACAGGAGAGTGAGGTGGGGAGGGGACCCCGAGGGGACACACGCCAAGAGGGGGGTGACATCGTGCTGGGAGGGGGAGGACTGAAGTGGGTGACAGTGGCACAGGTGACACCAAAGGGTGGGGACACTGGTCCCCATGAGCAGCACCCTGGTCTCTAACCCCAACCAGGAGGGTCCCAATGTCCCCAGGGTGGGCTCCCCTGTCCTATCCCAGGATGGGGAGGGACAGATCAGGGAAGGGACAGATCAGGGAAGGGAAACACCAGAGAAGGGACAGATCAAGGAAGGGACACACCAGGAAGAGGACACACAAGGCAGGGGAAACACCATGGAGGGGACATGACAGGACATGCCAGGGAGGGGACATGCCAGGAAGGGGACATATGAGGGGGAAGAAACACCAAAGAAGGGACACAAGAGGAAGGGGAAGCACCAGGGAGAGGACACACCTGGAAGGGAACATGCCAGGGAGGGGACATGCCAGGAAGGGTACCCACAAAGGATGGGAAACACCAGGGAGGGGACACAGTAGGGAGGGAACATGCCAGGAAGGGGCCATGGCAGGGAAGGAACACACCGTGGCCACGGCTCTCACCTTGAAGAGCTGAGCCAGCTGCTGCCGGGTGGCCTCCAGCCGCTCGAAGCGGTGCCCGGCGCGGGTGAAAGCAGCACAAGCATCCTCCAGCGCCGGCAGCTCCCCACGCTGCACTGTCCTGAGGGGGTGGGGACAGGCTGGGGATCAAACACCTCACAGGGAACCCCCTCTGCCCCCCACCTCCTCCTTCTTACCTGTCCCCCATGTGGAGGTCACAGAAGAAGCCATCCTCGGTGGCCTGGCCGCTGCATAAGGTGGCCCCAAAGAACTGCTCGGCTACCGCAGCCAGGACGCAGGCCCCTGACTGCCAGAAAGCCTGGGGGGGATACACACGGTGGGGACATGCTGGGAGGGGGTTGGGGAAGGGGTGTGTGACCCCTCCCTGTCCCCAGGGGGCTCACCTCCCTTCCCTCTGGCGTGGAGAAGTCGAGGAGCTCCAGGTCAGTGTCAGTCGCCAGGGGCTGGTCGAGGTCCTGCAGGGTCCCATTCACCCGAGCCACCAGTGCTGCCTCTGCCAGGCCACCTCTGAGGGGACAGCAGGGACACTGTGGGGACACCAGGGAACACGTGGGGATGCCAAGGGGACACTGGAGAGCCCCCTGGGGATCATAGAAACACTGAGAGATCTCTGGGGGGAACACAGAGACGTTGTGGGGACCCTGTGGAAGCCATGGGGATGCTGCAAGGTCAATGGAGACCCTGGGGACACCAGAGGGAACACGTGGGAACCCTGGGGACATACAGCAATGGGGATGCTGGGGATCTTGAGGGACCCAGTGGGACCACAAGGGCACTGTGTGGATACCATAGGGACTGTAGGGACACTGCCAAGACCTCATAGGGACCCTGGAGACCTTGTGGGGAATCATGAGAATACAATGGGGATAGTGTGGGGACTCCACAGGGACTGTAAGGACACCGTGCAGACTGTAAGGACGCTGTAGGAATGTTGGGGACCTCATGAGGACAACGTGGGGTCCGTGGCTGTCCCTACCCGGGGCCTGCTCCTACCCAAGCTGCGTGGCCACCTGGAAGGGGGTGGTCTGCAAGGCCCGGCCGGGCAGGTGACCCCTCCCGGCCAGGGCGATGCGGATGGGAGTCCCTGGAGGGGGGCCGGCCCCGGAGACAGCTCCATTCCGCTGCTCCTGTTCCTCCCGCAGGCGCTGGAAGAGCCGAAGGCGCTCAGGGAGCTCTGGGCCCGGCACAGACACCTGCGGACGGGGAGGGTCAGGAGGCTCCGGTGAGTGTGGAGACGGGAGGAAGACAGGGAGGGAGGGAAGAAGGGAGAGGAGCAGAAGGAAGGGGGTTCGGGGGAGGGCCCAAGCGCACCCGGTTTCGCCGCTGGGCTCCCGCGAAGAGCTGCCAGGCCTGGGCCGGGGCCGGGAGCCGGGCGCAGGCGGAAGGCATGGCGCCGGGCTCCGCCTCTTCCGACGCCAAACGGAAGTCAGGGACCCACAGGATGCCTTCGGGATGGCGCCGCGCGAAGACCCGCCCATGGGCGGTGCCAGAAGTGAGTGACAGCTCCCAAAGCGCAGCCAGAGCCAACCCCCGGGCTGGGGGCGTGACTACAATAATGAGTGACAGCTCCTGGGACGCTCCCATAGGTGGCGGTCCAGCCAGAGGGCGGAGCTAAACAGTGACCACGCCCACTGACGGGCGCCACACCCCTGCCCCCAAGCCCGCCGGGTCCTAGTGCCGCCGGATACCCCACGGGGGACGAGCGGTAACGGGGGTCCCGGGACCACCCCTCCCGGTGTCGAGCTATCTCTCCAGGCAGGAGAGGGTCCCCATGGGGCTGCGGGACCCGAACGCACAAAGAAAGGAGTCAGCAGCTGCTGGTTTTGTGTCATTTTTATGTCGATATTGAACCCTACACCGTTATCAAACATATATGATGGAGTCTAGCAACTAAAAAAAAGAAACCAAAACAAAAGAAACCAACGAAAAATAAAATAAATCAAGTAAAATTCCAACTTCATATAAAAGCCGCTGGGGGAGGGTGGGAGCAGCACCTCCCCCTTCCCCCAGATCCCCCCCCCAGTGGGCTCTGAACGATCCCAGATGGAATTAAAAAGTGATTATTATTATTATTATATACACACACGTAGAAAGTCAACAGTGTTCCCAGGGGCAAAGAAAAAAACCAAAACAAAGCCAAAAATAACCTCCCCTCCCCCCCAACAACAACAACAAAAAAAAAGAAACCCCAAAACCCAACCAAGGGATGAGAGCAGGGAGCTGGAGGGGAGGGGGTGTGGGCAGGGGGACAACAGGCTCAGGGGAACCCCTCCCAGCTCCTGGGGAGCCCAACAGTCCATGGGGGGGGGGTGTGTGTGTGGGGGGAGATCAGCTGGAAGTGATGGGGGAGTGGTGGTGAGTTTTGATCCTTTTTGCCTTTGTTTTGGGGTGGGTTTGGGGCAGGAGAAGGCACAGGAAGGGGGAGGGGAGGTTTTTGTGCCACCCTCTTCTCCCTTCCTCTCCCTGCAGGGTTAGCTATTTGGGGATGGGCTAAAAACCTTCACTCCAAGAGCGCTGG
The DNA here is from genome assembly GCA_013399015.1 of Galbula dea. NCBI lineage: Eukaryota > Metazoa > Chordata > Aves > Piciformes > Galbulidae > Galbula > Galbula dea. The sequence continues at coordinate 6,085 of VWZX01005941.1, forward strand.
GATGAGGCTGCTGCAGCTTTTGCTGTGGTTTGAATTCTTCTTTTAGGGTTTTTCAACTCTTTTTTTCTTTTTACCTCTGACAGCATTTCTTCTTTTCCTTAAAACATAGCTTTTGTTCTTTTGTGTGTGTGTGTGTGGTTGTTTTTTTGCCTCTCCTCCTCCTCCTCCTCTTGGGAAAAAAACCAAGCAGAAAGAGCAAAAAACACTGAATTTAGGAGAAGGTTCTGAGGGGCTCTGGGAAGGGGGGAGGAAAACACCCCCCCCAAAAAACCAAAAACCCAACCCAACTCTGGAAAGCCCCAAAGGTGCTGCTCTTCCACAGCGTCCCAGCAGCCTTCCCTCAGGAGCCTCAGTACCTGGGGGGGAAGAAGGGACGTTTTGGGGCGAAGAAAGGGGCTCCCCCCCCTCTCCCAAAAGGCGGTCGGGGTCGTTTCAGGCTATGGAAGGGCTCTCGGCTCACAAAGGGTTCGCGCGGCCTGAAGTCAGGGCGTGGGCTTCTGAGCAACACCCCTCCTGCCCCGCGGCCGCCACCACCAGCGTCCCTGTGAGCTGGGGGGGGGCCCATGGCGTGGGGAGCCCCCAGTTGCTCCCTGGGGATCGGGGTTAGAGCCGTGGGATCCCGGGAGAAGGAAGGTGCCGCGCTGTGGTCCCGCTGTTGGGCTGGGGTCACCGGCTCGCGGCTCACGGGGAAATGCTCCTTCAGCGTCCCTTGGTGATCCACGGGGAGGGGAGGAGGGGCTGGGAAAGGGCCGGAAGCGCCGTGGTCTCCGCTGGGGGGCGGTTGGGTGGGGAAGGGGACGTGCTCTCCGGGGACGGGGGTTGGATGGGGAGAGGGGAAGGGAACCCCAGCGTGCTCGACGGAGGGAGGCGGAGGAACGCCGTGGGGTAGAGAGAGAGGCGCTGAGGTTTCCTTGGAGAAGGGGTTGGTGTGATCCACAGCCGGCATGCGGGCAGGGACCGAGTGATCCCTCGGGAAGAGGCTGCCGTGGTCCTTGGCGGCTGGGGGAGGAGGCACGGCGGGAGGTCCCACCGGATCCCGTGGGAAGGGAGTCCCGTGCTCGAGAGAAGGCGGAGGAGGAGGCGGAGGAGGAGGAGGCGGCATGTGGTGCTCGAAAGCGGGGCTGAAGTTATTGGTTCGGAAGTTGTTGACGTTCTCCTGGAAGGGGGGAGGCACGTGCTCCTTGTAGGCCGGGGGGAAGCCTCCCAGAGCAGGCAGCTCCGAGGTAGCCGAGGGGCCGTTATCAAAGGCGCCGCCGCCGCCACCGCTCAGCTCGAACCAACCCGGAGCCGCTCGGCTAGCGTCTCGTCCGTGTCCTCTACTCCCTTTGCCCAGCACCCTGATGGACTCCACGGTCTGGATGGGTTCTCCTGACATTCCCCTGCTGCTGGAAGCGTTGTGGTAGCCCAGGGTTTCGATAGGAGCTCCTTTCTCCTCGGTGCTGTCGGGGAGGTCCAAGCAGGAGGAGGAGACGCGGGTCTCGATGCGGTAGTGTTCCTCCTTCGGTGGAGGCTCCACCTTGGGAGCTCCGGATAAAGTCACTCCCTCGGTGGAGCTGCTTTTGGGAAGCTGACCAAAATGTTTCTCCTCAGAAGGCTTTCGGGAAGCATTTTTGAGCATGTTCTTGAATTCCATGGTGGAGGTGGCAGAGATGGAAGAAGCCAAGGATTTCTCCACGCTGGCAGCCGGCGCTCGGCCCGGGGGGTTGGAGAGGGAGTTTGGAGGAGAGAAAAGGGAGCGGTGGGGAAGGGAGTGAGGAGAGTCTGGGTACTGCTTCTGCGAGAGGCCAGAGTGCCCCACAGCCTTGGCCAAGGTGCTGTGGTTGGAGTCTGGGCTGAAGAACACATCATTCTTGCTGGGAGAGGGAGAACCATCCGAGGTGGAGTCGTTGCCCCTCCGGCCGTAGCTCCCGTACAGCCCCGGGGAGGAGGCGAGCGCGTCGCAGCTCTCGCTCTGCTCCAGGATGGACCTCATGGACTGAGGGAAGGAGGACTTGATGGTAAAGTCCTGAGATCTCTGCCCATAGCTGGACAGGACAGGTTGGTACTCTGCAGGCTCAGAGAGTTTGCTGGATTTCAAGATGGACTTGGCAGGTTTCTTCTCCAGGTTCAACATGGCCGAGGGCGGAGGGCCGGAGTAGTCGAAGTCACGGTAGTCCTCGTCCTCCTGGAAGGATGTGTCTGGGTAGAACTTCTCCTGGGAGGAGTCCAGCAGAGAGGAAGGAATCTCCATGCTGTCTGCAGATGGCTTGTAGAGAGCAGCTGGAGAATCCCTGCCCAGGCCGAAGGGCCGGTAGGCGTGCACCGAGTTGGGAAGCTCTTGGGAGTAGCCATCATCCCGGCTCTGGAGAGGGGACCTCGTGCTGCTGGGAGTAGAAGAGCCAGGGCTCATGATTTTGGAGAGCAGGGAGATGGTGTCCACGTTGCTGGAGGTGGGTTTGTCCATCATCTCATCCTGGGTGGGGGTTCCGCTGCGCTCATCCCGCACCGGCGTGCCGTCCACGTTGTCCAGGGAGGTGCTGGTGGGAGCACGGTGGAAGTCAGAGGGGTGGCTCTCTGCTGAGATGCTGGACCCTAAGCTGCTGAGGATGGGAATATTCAAGTTGAGACCACTGAAGCCAGGATTGCCCTTCAGGAAGTTGTGGATCTTCATCTCCAGGCTTGGAGAGGGAGGTTCTGCTTCCAGCTTTGCTTTGGGGATCTCAGAGGATTGAGCCAGGGAGGTTTCTGTTGGCAAGAGGGAAGAAGGGCTGGGAGGGTGGGAAGTGGAAAAGCCCAGGGAGTTGCTTGGTGGCTTAAAAGTGGAGCTTGACAGCCCTGGGGGGTGTCCAACAGGTGTCTTATTGACTGAAGTGGAAGAAACCTCAGCAGTGGAGGAGTTGGGAGAGTAACCAAAGCTCTTGGAGATGAAGGATTGGGTGCTGGGAGGAACATTCCTTCCCTTCACACAGGCGACGCTGGCGCTGGCCGGCGACGCCGACGTGCTCTGTGATGAGGTTTCACTTGACTGCATGGCATTTCCAGCCACATTCTGCAGCAGGGATGATAAACCTGGAACAAAGAACACTCTGGTCAGGCATCTCAGGAGGAGCCAAGTCAACAGGAGCTGCTGCTGGTCAAGGGTGGCTGCACCCCAGAGGACATTCCTCATGATAACGTCATGTCCCGGCCAGGAAATGACCCAGGTTGGAAGGGATCTTCCAGTTCCAACCTCTCCCCCTGCCATGGGCTGGGAAGCCACACACTAGACCTGGCTGCTCATGGTTCATCCAACCTGGCCTTGGACACAGCCAGGGATGGGGCAGCCACAGCCTCTCTGGGCAACCTGTGCCAGGGTCTCACCATCTACAACCTTACAACCTGAATCTCTCCTCCTTCAGTGTGAAACCATTCCCCCCGTGCTGTTGCTTCCTACCTGGGTCAAGAGTCTCTCTCTCCCTCTTCTAGAAGCCCCCTTTAGGCATTGGAAGGCTGCAGGAAGCTCTCCCTGGAGCCTTCTCTTCCCCAGGCTGAACAACCCCAACTCTCTCCCAGCAGAGAGCTTCCAGCCCTCAGCTCATCTCTGTGGCCTCCTCTGGCCCTGCTCCATGCCTGTGCTGTGCCGAGGGCTCCAGAGCTGGCCCCAGCACTGCAGCTGAGCTCTCCCCAGAGCAGAGCAGGGGCAGGATCCCCTCCCTGCCCTGCTGGCCATTCCTCTCCTGATGCAGCCTAGGACACACTTGGCTTTCTGGGCTGCCAGTGCCCACTGCTGCCTCCTCTCCAGCTCATCTACCATGATCCTCAGACCTCCTCTGCAGGGCTGCTCTCAATGACTTCATCTCCTAGGCTGTACTGATGCCTAGGACTGCCTCAAGCCAGGTACAGGACCTCACACTTGGTCCTGCTGAAGCTCCTTGGGTTCTCATGGGCTAACCAAGTCTGTCCAGGTCCCTCTGGATGGCATCTCCTGTCCTCCTGCTGTGTCAACTGCACCACTCAGCTTGGCTTTGCTGCATTAACATTGACCTTAGCAGCCCCTGAGGCACAAACTCTGTTGCCAGAGGCTCACATTGATCTGGAAACACCTGAGGGAGTTGGGTAGCAACTCATCCTGGCTCTGTCACCAGTCCCTGCACTGCTGTGACCCAGGTGAGGTGCAGCAGCAAGAGGAGCACCTCCAGGAAGGTTTCTGCTCTAAAAAGTGCTCTGAGAAGCACAAGGAAACCACAGAGACCTTTCCTGACCTCTCCTGTCCTCCTTACTGCTCTTCCATGAAGCTTTCTGGCTCAGAGCACTCTGGTCATGGCACAACTAGAGAAGATAATGCAGCTTCCTGCTCTGAAACACGTAGGCTACCTGAAGAAACCTCATCTGCACTTGCCAAACACCTGAAACATCCCAAATATGCTGCTGTCTTCTCCTCTTCCTCTTTAGGACAAGCACAGCAGCACGTCTCAGCATGGCCACTGGCACCACACCCCCCCTGAGCCCCCTCCTCCAGCCCCCACTCCTGTACCTTGCAGTGCTGGTGCAGTCTGGGTCTGGGTTTTGGAGAGAGCAGACAAAATGCTTTCAGGAGTTATTTCCACCTTGGAGAGGATATTTGCCAATGGGTTAGAAGGAGCAGATGGAGTCCCCAGGACAGGAGTCTTGAGGCCACTTGTAAGAGCTGTTGGGCTTGTTGGGGTTCCTGGAGAAGGTCTTGAGGCAGGACTGACACCTAGGGGGGAAGCAGACACCACTCATGCACACTGCCTGCTTCATGGAAGCTCAGGTTTCCACAGATACAACTGGGGCAGAGCCCCACTGAGTGTGAGCAAGGAGAGGCTGGAAGAGACTGAGACACAGCTTCTGAGCTGCTGGGAAGCAGCTCCATGGAGAAGGAGCTGGCAGTGCTGGGGGACAAGAAGATGCCCAGGAGGCAGCCATGGGCCCTGGGGGCCAAGAAGGCCAAGGGGCTCCTGGGCTGCGGGCAGCAGAGGGGGAGCAGCAGGGCAAGGGAGGTTCTCCTCCCCCTCTCCTCTGCCCTCCTCAGGTCACCTCTGGGCTCCTGGGGCCAGCCCTGGGCTCCCCAGCTCCAGAGAGCCAAGGAACTGCTGGGGAGAGCCCAGGGGAAGCTGGGAAGATGCTGAGGGACCTGGAGCAGCTCTGGCAGGAGGAAAGGCCGAGAGCCCTGGGGCTGCTGAGCCTGGAGAAGAGCAGCCCCAGAGGGGAGCTGCTCCATGCCCAGCAAGAGCTGAAGGCTGGGGGCAAGAGGCTGGGGCCAGGCTCTGCTCAGGGGTGCCCAGGGCCAGGCCAAGGGGCACTGGGCACCAACTGGAAGCCAGAAGCTTGCAGCTGAGCAGGAGAAGCTTGTTTGCTGGGAGGCTCAGCTTGGAGCCCTGGCCCAGGCTTTGCAGAGAGGTTGTGGAGTCTCCTCCTGGGGAGAGATTCCAAGCCCAGCTGGAGGTGTCCCTGGGCCAGCTGCTGGGGGTGACCCTGCTGGATCCCAAGGGTTGCACTGGGTGATCCCCAGAGCTCCCTTCCCACCCCAACCACGCTGGATTCATGGATCTCAGTAGTAACTCATTCATGTTTATTTTGAGACAGCTAAAACCTACAAAGCCCAGCTCTGCTGGCAGCCCCTGAGCTGAGGCAGCTTCAGCACTCACCTGTATTTTTCATTACAGAAGTTAAACTGCTGAGAATGGAACTGATCTTGGCCAGGTCCACGTTGGCCAGGTTGGGCAATGCAAGTGCTGGTGCTGGAGGGACTGGCACTGTGCTCAGCACCTTGGGAGCTGGAGGGGTGGGAGGGGTCTGGGCAGGAGGTGTCACTGTCACAGAGGTGGTGCTGGCTGCAGTGGTAGCTGGCACTGCTTTGGGGATGCTCTCAGTCTTGGCAGGTACTGAAGCTGGAGCTGCCTGCTTCTCCTTCCTCTCTTCCACTGTATCACAGAGGGATAGAACAAGAGTACAGCTGTCACTCTCTGCCCAAAGCAGTACTTGGGGGACAAGAGTTTTGGCAGGATCCTCATCAGCTGGCATGTCTGGTTCCTGCAGGTGAGGTATTTGGTGAGGGGTTTGGGAGGTGGGAACAACTGGGACCACATTGGGACATCCCTGATTGTGTCAGGGGCTGGGCAGGAGACTGAAACTCAAAACCAGCAATTCTCCCCCTCTCCTCTGCCCTAGTGAGGCCACAGCTGGAGTCCTGGTGCCAGCCCTGGGCTCCCCTGCTCCAGAGAGCCAAGGAACTGCTGGGGAGAGGCCAGAGGAGGCTGGGAAGATGCTGAGGGACCTGGAGCAGCTCTGGCAGGAGGAAAGGCTGAGAGCCCTGGGGCTGCTGAGCCTGGAGAAGAGCAGCCCCAGAGGGGAGCTGCTCCATGCCCAGCAAGAGCTGAAGGCTGGGGGCAAGAGGCTGGGGCCAGGCTCTGCTCAGGGGTGCCCAGGGCCAGGCCAAGGGGCACTGGCCACCAACTGGGAGCCAGGAGCTTGCAGCTGAGCAGGAGGAGAAGCTTGTTTGGGGGGAGGCTCAGCTTGGAGCCCTGGCCCAGGCTTTGCAGAGAGGCTGTGGGGAGAGATTCCAAGCCCAGCTGGAGGTGACCCTGGGCCAAGCTGCTGTAGGAGCAGGGGGGTTGCACTGGACAAGCCCCAGAGGTCCCTTCCCCCCCCAGCCACGCTGGGAGTCTGCAATCTCCAGCCCAGCAAGGCCTTCAGACTGGAAAGTGCTGGTTCTGCCTCCGTGGGATCTCTCCTCTGCTGCCCCCACACAACATACCAATGATTTTGGAGGAATCATCCTCCACATCAGACAGTTCCATGTCCTCCACATCTCGGTTGTCTGTCACAGGCTCCGGGGATCCTGGCTTGCGGCTTCCCCCTGCTGGAGAGCGGGAAGGCTCCTCCTCCCCCATGCCCTGGAAGGGAGACTCAGAGCCTGTTGGAGATGGAGCATCCATGCTGGGAGAAGGAACAGGAGACTCCTCTGGATCAGGAAGAGTTGCTTTCAACTGGTCTAGCTTCTTCTTTAGATTGCTCACTCGATTAGCAAACGTTTTGTAAGCCTAGGACAGAAAAGAGATGGGGCTGAGAGGCTGGGGGAGGAGCAGAGGATGTGGCAGGCACTGCCCTAAGGGAGTGTTGCCTTAGTTCCCAATCATCTGTGTCCTGCCCTGAGGACTCTGCAGTAAGAACTCAGCTTCCCAGGGTCATTTGTGGAACAGCAACCACAAAACAAGAGGAAAGGAAAACATTTTCCCAGTCACTTACAGCACTTTTCATTACAGCTCCTCATTTCCTAACAAACATGCTGCTGCTTTGGGGTTTTTGGGGTAAAAGTGTCCCAGATTTGCCCCTAGCTAAAACCCAGAGGAGCTAGAAAACTCCAGCAGCACACAGGAACTGATTCTGATAGCATCTCCTTTTCTCCCCCAGCACTGAGTCCCAAGGGGTCAGGGGTTGGAAGGGATCTCTGGGGATCACCCAGCCCAACCCCCTGGCACAGCAGGCTCACCTCCAGCAGCTTGCCCAGGATGGTGCCCAGCTGGGCTTGGGATGTCTCCAGAGATGGAGACTCCAGCAGCTCTCTGGGCAGCCTGGGCCAGGGCTCCAGCACCCTCCAAGGCCAGAAGTTCTCCTGCTGTTGAGCTGGAGCTTCCTCTGGCCCAGGCTGTGCCTCTTCCCTCTTGGCCTGGCCCTGGGCACCACTGCCCAAAGCCTGGCCCCAGCCTCCTGCCCCCCAGGGATCATTGCTCAGCACTGAGCACGTCTCCCCTCAGGCTTCTCCTCTCCAGGCTCAGCAGCCCCAGGGCTCTCAGCCTTTCCCCAAGTGCCCTCAGCATTTCTCTGCCCTTTCCTGTGCCCTCTCCAGGGGAGCCCAGGGCTGGCTCCAGGCCTGCAGAGGTGACCTGAGGAGGGCAGAGGAGAGGGGGAGGAGAACCTCCCTTGCCCTGCTGCTCCCCCTCTGCTGCCTGCAGCCCAGGAGAGCCTTGGCTGAGAAGCACCAAGCACAACCCTACTTACATTTGCCACCACCTTGACTTCTTTATACTGTGCTTCATAGAAGATGCCAGCATTCTCCAGAGCCTCTGTCAGAGAAGGGCCATTCTTCACTTGCTTGTCTAAGCCATTGACAAACTCTTCCAGCTTTGAACTTGCTTCTTCAAACTCCTTGGAGAACTTCTTTCCTCCTGTTTTGTCTGCAAGGAGATGGAACAGCAGGGAAATAAGTTGCCACCCAGCAGCAAATCAGCTCCTCAACAGCAGCAGCTGAGAAGTTTGCTTCCATATTCCAAGGGTTCCTAAAATCAGCTCTGAGTTACCACAACTTCCATGGCCATTTCCTCTTGTCCTCTCCCTTGTCCCTTGGCAGCAGAGCCCAAGCCCCCCCTGGCTCCAGCCTCCTCTCAGGGAGCTGCAGAGAGCCAGAAGCTCTCCCCTGAGCCTCCTCTTCTCCAGGCTAAGCCACCCCAGTTCCCTCAGCTGCTCCTCACAGCCCCTGTGCTCTAGCCCCTTCCCCACCTTCCTCCTCCTGCTCTGGCCACACTCCAGCACCTTTGGGTGCTGCTTGGAGTCAGGAGCCCAAAGCTGAGCCCAGGATTGCAGCTGTGGCCTCCCCAGTGCCCAGGGCAGGAGGCCAATCCCTGCCCTAGCCCTGCTGCCCCCCCTGGGGCTGATCCCAGCCAGGATGAATGTTTCAGTGACTTAGAAGCAGGTGTTTGAACAGCACAAGACACATCCTCCTGACCTCTGCTCTGCCTGAGCTCTGTATCTGCCCTATTCTATCAACAGCCTCAAACTAACACAGCTTTTAGGCTCCTACTTGTGCTGGTTTCTTAACCACACTTGGAAAGGTTGGCATTTTACAGGCACAGTCTGATTTCTACTCCAAGGCTCAACAGCCCCAGGAGCACCTCCTGCAAGCCCAGGAGCACCTCCTGCAAGCCCAGGAGCACCTCCTGCAAGCCCAGGAGCACCTCCTGCAAGCCCAGGAGCACCTCCTGCAAGCCCAGGAGCACCTCCTGCAAGCCCAAGAGCACCTCCTACAGCCCCAAGAGCACCTCCTACAGCCCCAAGAGCACCTCCTGCAAGCCCAGGAGCACCTCCTGCAAGCCCAGGAGCACCTCCTGCAAGCCCAGGATCACCTCCTGGGATTCCCCTGGGCTCTGGCTGTACCTCAGTGTCTTTACCTTTCAAGCACTTGAGTGTCTCTGTGCTGCAGACATCCACCCTCATGGTGGCAAGCTGCTTCTCTTTCAGCTCAATCTGGTCCTCTGAGCGTTTGTACAGCAGCAGTTCATCAATCAGAGACTGGGGCTGGAAACAAAGCAACCAAGAAAAGCATCCTCATCACATTCCAGCAGAGAGCACAGAGCAGCTGCAGCCACACAGCACACTCCCAGGCTCAGATCTAAGGCAGAAAGAAACCCTCAGGATCTCTGGGGTTCTCACCCCCAGGGTGAAGAGATCAGCAACAGGGCTGGGGGGAGAGCAGGGGCTGCAGCTTTGCAGGGCTGGGGTGGTCAGGGATGTCCATGATGGAATCCTGCAAGTTTATGGTGGATATGGATGTCCATGATGGAATTCTGCAGGGCTGGGGTGGTCAGGGATGCCCTTGATGGAATCCTACAAATTCATGATGGATATGGTTGCCCATGATGGAATTCTGCAGGGCTGGGGTGGTCATGGCTCTCCATGATGGTTCTGGCAGTCTACAATGAGTGCTCCAGGGCTGTGAAGGTTATAGAATCCTAGAGCTGCCAGAGTTGGAAGGGAACTTCAAGATCATCTAGTCCCAACACCACCTGCCTGCCAGGGACACCTCCCACTAGCTCAGCTTGCCCACAGCCCCATCCAGCCTGGCATTCAAAGCTTCCAGGGATGGATGAAGCTTCCCCAGCCTCTCTGGGCAACCTGTTCCAGTGTCTCCCCACCCTGTGAGTAAAAGATGTCTTTACTGCACAGAACTTCTCACCATAAAGATGATGGCCCAGGACATCTTTCCAGCTGCAGAGTGCCCAGGAGGGTGAGAGCCCTCCCAAAACTGAGTGCTGAAAGGTCTCCAAGCACTCCATGGCAAGGAACAAGACAGACACTGACCACCCAAGCTTTCAGTCGAGCTGATGCTGCCAGTGAACGTTCAGAGACAGCCCAGGGATGAAGGTTAGCTCAAGAGAACATTCCCACTGGCAAACTTACTCTGAATTCAGCAACAATCTTGGACTTCAAAGCAGCTTTTGGGTTGGTGGATGCTGTTGGAAGAAAGAGAAAGGGTCAGGAACCAGAGGAAGCAAGAGGCAGGGTAACAGCAAGTCACAAAAGGCAGAGGTGTGGAGGGAAGGCAGCAGCAGACTCGCAGGCTCTTGGTACTCAGGACATGTTCCCCTCCAGAGGGGGCCCATGGGCACATGCAGCTAGGCTGGGAGGCAGGTCAGCAAAGGGTCCTCTCCCTTCCCAGGCTCCTTCTGAACTCCCTGCAAGGAGGGATCTGACCTCCTGAGCTGAGGAGGTGCCACCTCCCCCCCAGGGAGGTGATGTGAGCTCCTAAGAGCTGAGAGCCACAGCTCAGCCTCTCCCTCAGCCAGGGCCTTTGCTAATTACTGAGCCTAAGGATGCTCTCAGCCTTCAGAACTCTCCCACCTCTACTCTGCCACCTCCTTAAGAGCACAGGGGGAAGGAATCCTGCTGCCAAGAGACACTAAACCCCATTGGCTTCTGGAGAAAGCAGGAGAACCACCTGAGAAGCAGCAAAGCTCTAAACCCTGCATCCATGCTGACCAAAGCACCCTGGTGTTTGGGAAAGCAGCTTGGGAGGTTCAAGCAAGTTCCTTAAGGGTCTGATCTCAACACTTGGGAGCACTTCCCATCTCACCAGGCAAGGCTTGAGCAGGGAACCAGCTTAGATCAGGAGATTAGAAAGGCCACTTCCTCCTAGACTGCACTGCTGGCCACCAGAGTCCAGCATCTGTCCTGGCAGCTCCCAGCTTGCTTTGGATCCTAGCACTAGTTTACTGTGGAAGATGTGTTCCTGAGCAGGAAGGGACTGTTCACCTCCTGCTGCTGCTGCTGCTGCTGCTCTCTGTCTTCTTGCCAGCTCTCCATTAAGCCTAACACCAGTTTCCAAGGGGTGCCAGCAGCTCTGCTCTCTCCTCTCCTCCAGAGAAACCACTGATTAAGTCTAACACCAGTATCCAAGGGGTGCCAGCAGCTCTGCTCTCTCCTCTCCTCCAGAGAAACCACTGATTAAGTCTAACACCAGTATCCAAGGGGTGCCAGCAGCTCTGCTCTCTCCTCTCCTCCAGAGAAACCACTGATTAAGTCTAACACCAGTATCCAAGGGGTGCCAGCAGCTCTGCTCTCTCCTCTCCTCTCCACAACTTCTGCTCAAGTCTAACACCAGTTTCCAAGGGGTGCCAGCAGCTCTCCTCTCTCCTCTCCTCCAGAGTAATCACTGATTAAGTCTAACACCAGTTTCCAAGGGGTGCCAGCAGCTCTCCTCTCTCCTCTCCTCCAGAGTAATCACTGATTAAGTCTAACCCCAGTTTCCAAGGGGTGCCAGCAGCTCTGCTCTCTCCTCTCCTCTCCTTCTGCTCTCCAGAGAAATCATTGATTAAGTCTAACACCAGTTTCCAAGAGGTGCCAGCAGCTTTGTTCTCTCCTCTCCTCTCCACTTCTGCTCTCCTCCAGAGGAATCATGGATTCCTTCTCTCTTTCACGTCAGCAAGTGCTCCTCCAGCAACACCTCCTTCCTGCTTTCCACCTAGTTAAGTCTGGAAAGGGCTTTTCCAAGCCTGGAAGACTCATGCTGGCTCAAGGTTTTTTTCTCCAGGTCCAGAGCCCAGTTTGGGCTGGAGGAGCTGAGTGCCTAGGTTAGTTGAGAGAGGGTCACAGGGTTCCTTACTTTGTGCTTTCTTCCACGCCTTATTCGGTTGTTTGGTGAGAGTTTCTTTCAGCTGCTTCTGAGTTTTGAAAGTGGTACCTGGAAAACATTTCATGTTTTGGCAGTCTGGCATTATGGGATTCCTTTCAGAATCTTGGGGGCTTTTGGGCTCTCAAAGAGTGAACAGAAATTTGCTTTAAAAGACCTCGACCAACTTCCTTCAGCTTGAGCTGCTGGATGCCCAAGAGAACCTAAGTTGCCTCAGGAATACAGCAAGCTAGGGGGGGTGGTCTTCCAGGTTTAAATCAAGTTTCTGTTTGCCCTTAGGCTGAGACAGTTCCAGAGGAACACACACAAAAAAAATCAGCATCATCAAAACCTAAATGGCAGTCATGAGCAGAGTTAAAAGCAAAGCAACACACAAGGCATGGGAAGGGAAGAATCAAACCACACTGCCTGGCTCTCAGCATTCCCAAGGGTGGGAGAGGCAGCAGAGAGGCTTGCTTGCAGGTTACAGGTTACAGAGGCTACTTGGGAACTTCCCTGCTCTCACATGCAACCCTCAGCTCAAGTCCTTTTCACCTGCCAAAGCCTGAACCTTAAACACTGAGTTTCTCCTGCCAGGATGAGGACTTGCTCTCCAAACCACACCTGAGGAGCTCCTCAAGCACCTTGAGCTCTCCCTGATGGAAGCAAGTGAAGCAAGAAACGTGGCCTAGCCTCCCTCAAGCCTCTGAGGATCAGCTCCTGACTGCATTCAGCTCTGTGTTCCCAGCCAGCTTCAGCCTTTGCAGCTTTCAAGCAGTTTGTAGAGTACTCAAGGACCCTTCACCCTCCCAAGCTTTGCTCCAGCCTCTTTCCTGCACCACAAATACTAAGAGGAAAAACAACTTGCTGCTAAAGTGGCCTCAAAGGCAGAGGCAAGGACCCAAAAGGCAGAGGCAGGGACCCAAGCCCTCAAGCAGGGCACTCCCAGAGGCAGAGGTAGGGACCTAAGCCCTCAAGCAGGGCACCCACAGAGGCAGAGGCAAGGATCCAAGCCCTCCAACAGGGCACCCAGAGAGGTAGGGACCCAGGGCCTCAAGCAGGGCACTCCCAGAGGCAAAGGCAGGGACCCAAGGCCTCAAGCAGGGCACTCACAGAGGCAGGGACCTAAGCCCTCAAGCAGGGCACCCAGAGAGGCAGGGACCCAAGGCCTCAAGCAGGGCACCACATCCAGGACTTCTACGTGACCACTTTCCCTTCCTGTCCTGTTTCCTCCCAGCTGGAAGAACTCCAGCTGAGGTGGAAGGACCCAGAGCTGGCTTCAGAAGGCAGAGCAGATGTGAATCCAGCTGGATTCAGACACATGGCTCCCTCACAGGCTGTGCTAGGTGCAACTGTAGAGAGGCACAACCAACTCCTTGTACTCAGCCATCCCCAACATGTCCTTAAGCTCCTCTGTTCACTGGTGAGGTGAGAAATGCCAGGAGGGAGAAACTTACTCAGAGCTTCTTTCAGGGCCAGAATGGTCTCCTCAGGGTAGACATTTCTGTCCTCCCAGATCTTGAAGATCCTTTCAATAGCTTTGGAAACAGATGGATCCCTGGAAGAAAGGAGATTGAGTTGGCTTTGCCCAGCCTCCCCCAAGCTGCAGTCCCTCCCTGACTCTGGACTGCAGAATTATGGCAGTCAGGATGGGATTCAAGCAGAAACCCCTGCAGATGGGCAAGGTCTCTGCCCAGGAGATGACTTCAGGTCTGCTCCAAGGGGTTCCAAGGCACAGGCTTGGTGGGAAGCAAACCCTTCCATACTGGAAGGGAGCAGGGTCCTCTTTTGGGGGTGAACTGAGAAGGTTTCAGAGTGGTAGGAACATCAGTAGCATTGCTCTGAAACTTTTCTTCATGGGGAAAAGCAAACCAAAGCATTTGTTACTTTCCCAAAGCAGTTTCCTACATGGATGCTGTGGGGAGGAAAAAAAACCCAGGAGTGGTTCCTGTAGGGCAGGGAAAAGACAAAGCCCAGCACATCATTCTCTTCCTAGAGCAGAGAGAAAGGGCTGGAGGTGTTAAACTGCATCAGGCTGAGCTCTCCCACTCATCTCTGAGCACACAGACATGTCTCCAGCCTGGGAGCTAAGAGGAATCTCCAAGGAAAGAGAGAGGAGGAGGAGATGAGGGAAGTGTCCCCCAGTGCAACATGCTGCTTGGGCAAGGAAAAGACAAACAGCTGCAGGTAACCACTCTCCAAGTGTGCTCTCTCCAGAGCCCTCAGACAGCACAGGGACCAGGCCCAAGGGACAGCTCTTGTCCAGACTCTGGCCCTGGGCAGCCCTGAGCAAAGCCTGGCCCCAGCCTCTTGCCCCCAGCCTTGCTGGGCATGGAGCAGCTCCCCTCTGGGGCTACTCTTCTCCAGGCTCAGCAGCCCCAGGGCTCTCAGCCTTTCCTCCTGCCAGAGCTGCTCCAGGTCCCTCAGCATCTTCCCAGCCTCCCCTGGCCTCTCCCCAGCAGTTCCTTGGCTCTCTGGAGCTGGGGAGCCCAGGGCTGGCCCCAGGAGCCCAGAGGTGAGCTGAGGGGGAGGAGAACCTCCCTTGCCCTGCTGCTCCCCCTCTGCTGCCTGCAGCCCAGGAGACCCTTGGCCTTCTTGGCCCCCAGGGCCCATGGCTGCCTCCTGGCCACCTTCTTGTCCCCCAGCACTGCCAGCTCCTTCTCCATGGAGCTGCTTCCCAGCAGCTCCAGCCCTAAGCTGTGCTGCTCCAGGAGGTTATTGCTCCCCAGGGGCAGGACCCTGCCCTTGCCCTGCTTGAACTCCATGAGCTTCCTCTCTCCCAGCTCTCAGCCTGTTTGGGTCTCAGTGAGTGGCAGCACAGCCTGGGGGGGGGTCACCACTGCTCCCAGTCCACTTCCATGGCTAAGGTTACTTCTCCTCCTCCTCTCCCTCCCTGTCTTGCTGCATCCCTCCTTGCAGCAAGCCTGCACACCCCAGACCTATCCCTGACACCACTTCAGCAGCCAACCTGACTCACCCCAGATCCCTGGTGCCAACCACGCTCCAACTCTCCATCCTTTGGAGCACACTTCCCAGCCCAGCTGCAGCCCAACCCAACCCTCCCACTATTTCCTGATGCTCCTAGAGAGCTGAAGCCATCAGAAGAGCCATTCCCACCTTGGGGGACCCTCAGGCCTCTCCTGCCCTGGTACTTACTTCACCAGGGAGGCAGCCTCTGGCAGCACCTCGGCGAAGGTGTCGCGGAAGACGATGGCGTTCTTCCTCTTGCAGTTCTGGATCACATCATTGGCCAAGTAGAAGAGGTTGAGGCGATGAGGGAAGGCAGCTAGAGACAAGAGAGAAGTCAAAATTCAGCCTGGAGGACCAGGCAACATCTCAGCCAGCTCTGGAGAACAAGATGTCAATGGATAAGTTGAGGAGAGGTCAGCATTTCCCAAGGGCAGGGCCAAAAGTAGGAGGGAGAGAGGAAATCAGCTCAGGAATCAGCACCAAGCCCTTTGCCACACTGGGATGTTTGGTCTCATCCAGCCTCAGCTCTGACCAAGGGGTAGAAATGACCCCAAAAGCTGTGGTCCATGTGCTGTTCCTCCAACAGCCACCTAGGGAGATGAGTATCAGCTGCAGGAAGAGTTCAAACACAAAGCAGCACCAGCTTCTGCAGGGGAACAAAGCCAACAGCTCCAGAGGGTGGCTGGGGTTTTGCTCTCTGGAGCTCCAGCACCACCCTGGTGTGCTACTGGCTCACTGCAACCTCCTGCTCAATACCTGAGAGGTCACTGACTCCTGTTTGCTAAGGCTCAGCATGTAGAAACTGTCTTTGTTTGAAGCTCTTTTAGCTTCAAATGCTCTCCAAGGTTTGCAGGTATCAGAGAGGCTGGAGCAGGCATGGACCTGAGTCCAGAGAGCAGCTGCTACAGACAGGAGCCAGCATGGCTGGGGTGGGAAGAGAGCTCTGGGGTCACCCAGTGCAAGCCTTGGGATCCAGCAGGGTCACCCCCAGCAGCTGACCCAGGATCCCCTCCAGCTGGGCTGGGAATCTCTCTCCACAAGGAGACAACTCCACTTCCCTCAGCTGCTCCTCACAGCCCCTGTGCTCTAGCCCCTTCCCCACCTTCCTTCTCCTGCTCTGGCCACACTCCAGCACCTTTGGGTGCTGCTTGGAGTCAGGAGCCCAAAGCTGAGCCCAGGATTGCAGCTGGGGCCTCCCCAGTGCCCAGGGCAGGAGGCTAAGCCCTGCCCTAGCCCTGCTGCCCCCCCTGGGGCTGATCCCAGCCAGGATGCTCTTGGCCTTCTTGCCCCCCTGGCCACTCTGCTGCCTCCTCTTCAGCTGCTGCTGCCCAACCCCCCCAGGGCCTTTTCCCCTGGGCACTTTCCAGCCACTTTGCCCCCAGCCTGGAGCCTTCCTGGGCTTGCTGTGAGCCCAGGGCAGGAGCCAGCCCTTGCCCTTGTTCACCTCTCAGATCATCACCAAAGCCAAAGGAGTTTGCTGTCAGTCCATTACAAGCCAGCACTCTGCTGCTCATCCAGCCCCTGGCCACTGCCTGCTCTCTCTTAGCCACCAGCAGTGCTGGTTTCAGATCTGACAGCACAAACCAGACCTTGAAGACAGCTAAAGGTTGGATGTCCATGAGTTCAGGCACAGAACATCCTTCAGACATGGCAGCAAAGCCTAGAGCCAAGCTGAGGACAAAGATGAAGGCACAGAGCAGAGCTCCCCCCATCTCCCCCACCACCCTGAAGCCAGACCTCCCCCAAGGCAGAATTCCTCTAGCACAGCCAAATCCATGCTAGGCCAATGCTGAGGCTCCAGGTGAGGCCAAACAAAAGCTTTTGGGTCCAAGCTCCACTTTTTTGGGCAAGAGCTTTCAAACCTGGGTGTGTCTGAGGGGTGAAGAAGTTCTCCCTGACTCCTGGACAACCCCAGTTTAAACCAGAGAGGAAATGTAGCTCAGAAACAGCCCATTTTCTACCTGAGCCTCCCCCAGCCTCTTGTTGAGCTCCAGGATGGTCACCAGCAGCTCTCCTGACTCCTGGTGGCCTCTGCTTGGGTGCCTACCCCAGGGAGATGTTCCTCCTGCCAGAGAGCTTCTCCTTCCCACCCAAAAACTGCCCAGAGGTCAGCTTAATCCCAGTGCCACCTCCCAGGAACACTTCTGTCAGGAAGCTCTTGGCCAACAAGCAGAGCAGGAAGAAGCCTTGAGCTGGGATGGGAGAGGACCCAAGGGCAGGGATGGAGTTGGATCCCAGCTCTCCTGTGCCACCAGAGCACCAGTGCTTGGGGAAGGACCCTGAGGCAGGAGGACCACAGCTACTCCCAGCCCAACTCCTACTCCCTCTGCTCCAGAGAGGAGGAAAGAATCAAAAGGCCAATTCTTCTCCCCAGCACTTGACATTTCCTACAAGGCTCTGGCAAGAAACCTCCCTCAGCTCCAGGGCAGCTTCCTGGTGAGAGACAGGCAGGAGGGGGGGCACAGTTCACGGAGATGCATGGCTAAGATCATGGAACCACAGCATTTCCAACACAAGGATCACTGAGGCCAACTCCTGAGGGCACTGAGCAAACAGAGGAACCTTCACCTGAGCTGCCTGACCCCACCACAGCCACCCCTCAGGAGGAGCTCCCTGGCAGAAGCAGCTTCTCTATGTTCTTGGATATTTTAGAGTGAAACTACTTAAAGCCAGGGAAAGGAACCCAAAAGCCAAGCTGTACTGGCCCTTGATACCACAGAACCCAACCTGGAGAGGGGGGCAGGTCCTGGGCTTGGAGAATGAAGTCTGCCCTGAAGGGAAAAGGAGGAAAGACAACCCCAACAAAGCCAAAGGCTGCAGAAGGGAGAAGGAAGCAGATCCTGAGGGGGCAAGCTGCTCTCAGGGGCTGGGGTGGCTGCAACTTTGGACAAGGAGCTGGAGGAGGAAATGGGCAATGGGAGAGGTGTTGAGGGGAGAGCCTCAAGGGAAGCCCTGAAAGCACTGGCACCAAGACAGAACAAGTCCAGGTTGGGATCAAGGGCTCAGGGCAGGAGGTGACAGCTCAGCAGTGGATGTGAGTGGCCAAGGAAGGAGAGAGCATCAAGTGGGAACAGTTCCATGGCTTGTGATGGGCTTGAGAAGGAGGAATGGGAGGGAGGAGGAAAGGTCAGGGCCAAAGCAGGGTCTCTGCAGCTCAGGATGGAGCTGGAAGATGAAAGGCAGCCCTGGGAAGAGTCTGCTCCACGAGCCAGCTGGGGGACAAGAGGCACGGGGGAGTGGTGCTGGCAGGAAGGCTCTGTGCCAGCAGCCAGGCAAAGAGAGGACCTGTCCCCAGGCACGGGCAGGGAACCTGCACCATGCCCAGCCTGACCTCCAGGGAGATGGTCACTGAGGTCCAAGAGGAGCCAGAGTGGCAGCTGTGACAAGAGACAGCAGGTCCAGAGGTGTTTTCACATCCTGAGGAGAAGACAGGAGCTGGGTTTTGTTGGGGGGAGGGAGGCATGCTCAGAGGGAGCAGAGGAGTGAGGACAGTCCCACAGGAGCCTCCTGGTCATGAGGGGTGGCAGAGAGAAAAGGATTTCCGGGTGAGGGGGGCAAGGACAGCGAGGCAGGATGGCCCAGGACCAGCTTCTCCTCACCAGCAGGTCAGTACAGAGCAGACCACAGCCCTCAGGCTCTTCCCTGAACTCTGGTCACTCACACAGCCTACAGACCAGACAAAAATCATCCAGCAGGATCTGGGGGGGAGGGAAGAGAGAACCCTCTGCATCCTTCAGGACAGGAGGAAAGCAACTCTCCCAACCTTGACAACAGGTTTGGCACAAAGCTTTTCTTCACCTGACTTCAACTCTTGGGACAAGAGGCAGAACCTCCCCGTGGCAGCAGAGAGAACACTGCCTTGCTTAGCCTCACACAAACATTAACTTGCCCACTCTGGGGTCATCCCTGGAGGTGCTTGCCAAACCTAAGCCTTGGCACCCAAAGCTTATCTGTGGCCACAACAGGCTGCTGGAGCCACAAAAGAGGACAAGGACAGGTCCTTGCCACCCCCCAAACAGTGCCGAAGGCATCTTTCACCTTCAGCTCTCTTAAATAACGTCTGTAGAAGAGCCTGGATGGCCACATGCAGAATGCAGGAGGCTAGAGGAGCCGCCACTCTAGACAGTTTGGGGTTTATCTAAGCACTACGAGGTGATGCTGAGCAGAAGCCCTGGGGCCATGCAACACCAACAGGTTCCCGAGAGACCAGAAAACTGCAGAGTTCAGTTCACAGCTCGGACATCGGCTCCAAAACCTCCGACACAGGCGCATAAGCTGCTCCCCATGGCCATCCCTCGCTGCAGACCCCAAACTGCAACCAGTGGCAGCCAACAGCCCCGCTTCCCGCCCCGAAAGGCACTGGCCGAAGCGGGACGAGGCCGCGGAGAGGTAGACAAGCACCTGCCCGAGTGCAAGGGACCGTCCCCGGCTCCGGGGCCCGTCGTCCCGATCTCCACCTCTTGTCTCAGTGTCCCCCAAAGCTCCACAGCCTCCGGTCCTGCTATGCCCCCGGCCTCTAGGACCAACGGGCCCGGCTGTCCCGCCAGGCTCCAGGGCCTCCCGTGCCGGTGTGCACCTCGTAACGGTGTCACCCCAAGACTCCAGGGCTCTCGGTCCCGGTGCCCCTCCAGCTCCACAGGGCCCTCATCCCGGTGTCCTCTCCGGTCCCGGTGTCCCCTTCAAGCTCCACGGCTTCCCCTCCCCGTGTCCCGTTGGCTCCCTGGCCCCCTAGGCCCCGCACTCACAGCGACGCAGCCACTTCATCCAATGGTAGACGATGGTGCTGTGGTGCCGCTTGTTCTCCAGGCACCAGGAGGAGAGGCCCTGGATGGACTCCATGGTGTTGGTCACCGCCTGTAGCTTCCTATCGAGCGAGGCCTCCAGCGCGACGGTCGAAGACGAGGAGGCGGCGGCCGAGGAGGAGGAGGAGGAGGCCCGGCCGCCGCCTCCGCCGCCCGCCGCCATCTTCCCGCCCTGTTCGCCCAGCCGGGCCGCACGGACGGCGGCGGCGGCGCGGTTCTGCTTTCTCCGCTCTCAGCCCGACCAAACCCGGGCGGCGGCGCCTCAGGAGAAAAAGGAGGCGGCAGCAAGGCCCCTCCGCAACGGCAGGGCGGGAGAGAAACGCGACGACGACGTTACACCGAGCCGAGGAGGAGACGGCGGGAATCGGCAGCGGCGGCAGCAGCGCCGCTCTGAGGGGAAAGGGGAATCGTTCAGCCTCAGCTTCGTCGGGCTGCCCCCGGTGGCCGCGGTGCGGTTCACCGGCCACCCCCCCCCGCACACAGCGCCCGCCCCCCCGCCGCCATTTTGTGCCGGGCTACCTCACCGGGGGCCGACCGCGGCGGTGTCGTTTCCCNGAAAACAGCTACGGCTTGAAAGAAGAGATCAATTGGTTGCATAAATAAAAGATCAATTTGTTGTATAAATAAATGAATAAATGAAAATGAATAAATAAACGAATCCTGCCACCCCGTCAGACCCTCCGGGGCAGCCTGCACCCTGCTGTTCCCTCACAGATACATCAGCTCCCGTCCCTCCCCCTGCCTTTCTTCCCACTCTTCCCCCGCCTTTTTTCGCCCCAAAAAGAAGCGTAACAAGTGGTTTTGTTTTAAAAAATATGTCTTTAATGGATGTGCTGAGGAGAGCAGGGAGAGGAGAGGGCCTGTCCGAGATCCCCGCGGGGAAGCTGCAGGGAGAGGGGGAGGAAGGGGGTGTCATGGCCCCCTCGCCTCAGTCTGTGGACTCCAGCACCGACTCGCTGAGGGCCAGGTCCCAGTAGTGCTCCGCACCGTGCTTCTTAAAGTGCTCCCGTGCCATGTTCTCCGTGGGGCACTGCTTAAATTTCATTTCCCCAAAGCTGCGATCCTTTGCTGTGCCCTGGCAGGAGAAAAAGGAGATGTTTGCTCTACCCCTCTCTCCAGGAGGAATGCCACAGGGAACAGAGAGCCCAGGAATAAACACTTTTCCAGGCTGAGGTGTGACTAGTGTGGCTACAGCTCAAGAAACACTCGGGAAAGAGCCAGAGCAGTCACTTAGTGTCTGTTCCAAAGCCTCAGAACATTGTTTCTGCCTCAGTGGCTGTCAGGTGGAGCTCACTTCCCTCCTGGATTCAGCTAGGCCCCTGACTCACCTCCCAAACCAGAGAGCATTTGTTTGTTTTCTTAACAGACTCCTCATCAGACTCATCATCATCTGCAAAAGAAAACAACCAATAGAGCCACATTTCAGGCCCAGAGGGAGCACTTCCACCCCATGCTGCTCTGTGCTTACCCTCTCCCTTTGTGTTCGACGTCTGCTCGTCCCATTTTATTCGGTGAAGCATAAGACGTTTGAATTTCTTCTGTGCTTTTGGGCCTGGGGAAGAACCAAGACTCAAGGTTGACAAAAAGTCCTTTAAGCCTGAGTTTTTAGGAGGTTCTAATAAGCAGCAGAAGCCAAAGGACACCCACAAACACCTCCTAGCACAGCAAGGCTGATCCAGCACCTGATACCCCTAGGGTGCCTGAGCCTTTCCTGCATCCTTTGGCTCCTGGGATTTCCTCCTGCCAAAGAGGCTCTTCAACACCACACAAAAATGACTTAGGAACCATGGTGGAGCAGGAACTGAGGCTCTCCTGGCTCTCAGCCTCCCCTCAGAGCATTGAGGATTCCTATCAACTGCACAGAGTTTCCTAACTGGATTAGAGCACGCTCTGCAGTCAGCACTAACCCCATTAGAGCTTGTAATTAAGGGAGCTTTCTTCCTCATCCTTCCAGCACCCCGGGTCAACAATTTGCATGGTAATTTTTTTTTGCTGGAGGCAAGCTTTTCAACACAAGGCTGTGCCCAAAAGCCTGGCCTCAGAAGCACTCACCTCCTTCTACCACCACCACGTTGACATCTTTGTGTAAAACCACCACGCCTGTCAGGTAGAGCTGGCCAGCATTTGCCTCGATTTTGAACTTCTTGGCTGGATTGCTCAAGTTTCTGACCCTAAGGATACAAAAAAACCCACAATCCAAGACCAGAACTATTATTATCAGCAGCCCTAAAAGCTTCTACTCTGCCTCAGCTGGGGCCTGCATTCCCTCCTCCAGCCCCTCAGGGGCTTTACTCACACCTTGAGGTGAGGCATTTGGATGTGGGGGAGAGGTTCTTTACCCAGAGAGTGCTGCAGCATTGGAACAGGCTCCCTAGGGAGGCTGTCATGGCACCAGCTCTGGGGGTTCCAGCAGTGAGCTCAGCCCTCAGCTGTACCCAGCTCTGGGAGCTCCAGCAGTGAGCCCAGCCCAGCCCTCACCTGTACACAGCTATGTGAACTCCTTGGGAAACATCTTCCTTCAGCTTTTTAACCTTCTTGGCTTTTCTTTGTTCTGCTGTGAGTTTCCTTGCAGCATTTGCTTCTTCATGAGCCCTGGATGCAAAAGGAGAAGCAACAAGAAGCAAAGTGCAGCCTGTGTTGTCCCCATGACAGCATCCCAGTGGATCCTTCTCCTCCTAAGCAGAGATCCCCAAGGAGCTGCACATTCTTGCCCAGGTTTCTCCCTCAATTAATGGCTTTCCTTGAATCCAGTCCCAGCCCAATTCGTCTTGGGTGCCTCCCCTGAAAACATTCATTAGTAACTGTGACAACCATCATCATCATGGTGAGAGACTCAACTGATGCAGGGCACCAGGCCCCTCTCCAGGGGCAAGAGCTGATCCCTAAGAGCCAGCTCTCAGAGAAGTCATTGAAGGCAGCTGAAAAAAGGCTACAAAAGCAACAAGGCAGAAAAATCAAACTGCTTCTCCTCTCCTGCATCCAAGTTCAAGGCTTCAGCTCTCTACACATGCAGAACCAACACTAAATCCATCTCAAAAGCAAGCACAAGAGGGACAAGGTGCTACCTACTTCTGCCTCTTGGCCATCTGTGCTCTAACGTGAGCTTCCACTTTGGTGGGGTCCTGAACAGCTTCTGTCCCCAGGACTCTCATCAAGTTGGAGATTCTGACTGCAAGGGAAAGGAGAGAGGAGCTGGGAGAGGTTCCTGGAGGACACTGGAACACCAGGCACCCTTGCAGGCTCAGGAAGCAGCTGCATGGGCAGGGATTGGATCTCAGTGATCCAGCTAACCTCCTTGAGGTTGTGATGCCTGCAGCATTCCCAACCACATCCAAGCTTGCCTTAGGCCACTGCTTTGATGGCTACAAGCCTGGAGCTTGCCCATCACTGTTGTCACTTACCTTTGGGCTCTGGGGGTGGCATCAGGCCCAGCCTGACTTTCTCCTGCAGCTCCTTCTGGGCTTCTCTCCGAGTCTGGCGCCGCAACTTCTTCTGCTCTTTCTTGGTGAGGTAAACACCCAGGGTGACTGGGGTGTCACTGTCCACTGGGAAGAGAGCACACAGCAACATCAGACTGCTCTGGGAGCAAGAGAAAACACTGCTGCTAACCCCTGTTCCACCCACACTTCATTGCCAACCCTGACCCCCTGCAGCCAAGACAGCAGCAGGAAGATGGGTTTGGGCTACACTGAGATCACAGAGTGCTGCTCCCTGTCCTTCCTGACCAGGGGAGCCCAGGGCTGGCCCCAGGAGCCCAGAGGTGAGCTGAGGAGGGCAGAGGAGAGGGGGAGGAGAACCTCCCTTGCCCTGCTGCTGGCCCTCTGCTGCCTGCAGCCCAGGAGCCCCTTGGCCTTCTTGGCCCCCAGGGCCCATGGCTGCCTCCTGGCCACCTTCTTGTCCCCCAGCACTGCCAGCTCCTTCTCCATGGAGCTGCTTCCCAGCAGCTCAAGCCCTAACCTGCCCTGCTCCAGGAGGTTATTGCTCCCCAGGGGCAGGACCCTGCCCTTGCCCTGCTTGAACTCCATGAGCTTCCTCTCCCTCAGCTCTCAGCCTGTTTGAGCCTCAGTGAGTGACAGCACAGCCTGGGGGGGGGGGGAATCACCACTGCTCCCAGTTCAGTTCCAGCAGCAAACTGGCTGAGGATCCACTCAGGAGGTCACTGATTTTACCAACAGGTAAAATGCCATTTCCCACTGCACCAAGCACCAGCTCCTCTGAGCATTCTGCCTCTAGTTCAACAGCAAAGTCACCCAAAGCTGGGATGGTACCTGGAGGGTTGAGCTGTGCTGGGTGCTCCACAAGGTTTGTGATCCCAAAGTATTCATCTCTCTTTGAAGATGTTCCACCTTTCCTAGGAAGGAGAGAGTTTGGGGTCATTGCAAACCTCCCAAAACCAATTCCTGGTCTTCCTTAAACACAAACCAAGTTAAAAAAACCCCAACACTTGCCTTGGGCCAGGCATGACTCCCAAATCCCTCTAGACCCTTCCCCACCTTCCTTCTCCTTCTCTGGCCACACTCCAGCACCTTTGGGTGCTGCTTGGAGTCAGGAGCCCAAAGCTGAGCCCAGGATTGCAGCTGTGGCCTCCCCAGTGCCCAGGGCAGGAGGCCAAGGCCTGCCCTAGCCCTGCTGCCCCCCCTGGGGCTGATCCCAGCCAGGATGCTCTTGGCCTCCTTGCCTCCCTGGGCACTCTGCTGCCTCCTTGACTGCACAGAGAACCTCCTTTAGTTTCCTCCTGTGGCAGGACATTCCCAACCTTGCAGGCAAACAACTTACAAGTCCAGGCCGTTGGGGATGATGTAGGAGTCCCACCACTCAATCTCTGGGATGTCTCCCTCTTTCAGCTCCTTCTTTGGGGTGATAAGAGCCAGCTTGGTGGAGGTGTGTATCCCTGTCTTCCTGGCAGCCTGTGAGATCTCTGCCTGCAGTTTTTCTAGTTGAGCCTGAGAAGATGGAGAGGAACATGGCACATAAAAGGTCACTCCACAACAGCACAACCTCCAATACTCATCCACAAGTTGAGTTGGAACTTCCTCTGGCCCAGGCTGTGCCTCTTCCCTCTTGGCCTGGCCCTGGGCACCACTGCCCAAAGCCTGGCCCCAGCCTCCTGCCCCCCAGGGATCATTGCTCAGCACTGAGCAGATCTCCCCTCAGGCTTCTCCTCTCCAGCCTCAGCAGCCCCAGGGCTCTCAGCCTTTCCACAGGTGCCCTCAGCATTTCTGCAGCCCTTTCCTGTGCCCCCTCCAGCAGCTCCCTGTCCTCCCTGCCTAGGGGAGCCCAGACTTGGCCCCAGGATCCAACAGAGCTCCCTGCACATCCCAGGAGAGGAGAATCAACTCCCACCCCAAACCAAACCCTCACTGCCAGCTCCACAGAAGAGAATCCCAGAATCTTAGGGGTTGGAAGGGACCATCTGAAGATGATCTCAAGTCCAAGCTCAAGGGAAGATGCCAAGACCTTCAAAGTACCTTTGTTCTCAACCTTTGGGCAATCTTCTCAAATTTGCCTTTTTCATGGAACTTAAAGGTTCGTTTCTGGCGCTGGGCTGGGGTTATAGAGACCCTGGGGTCAAAGTAGGTGTTGGATTCCATATCTTCTGAGGGTTTCTCTTTCAGCTGCTGCTTGAACTGCTCTCTCTTCACAGCTCTGATGTTGGCTTTGAGGGTTGGCATGCGGTGAGTCAGCTCAATCTCCTTCCCAGTGGCATCCACAGTTCGGCCTTGCTCGTCCAAGATCAGAGGTGTGGGTTTGGTTTGATCCTTCAGCTCCACTTTCCTGGAGGGAACAACAACAGTTCTTGTGTTAGAAGGCTGAGGATAACAGGAATTCTAAAGGAACTCTGAGGTTTAGTTAAGAATCAAAGCAGCCCTTGAGTTGTGAAAGGATTTCTTGTTGTGTTCAACCTCATCTGTGGCACTTGAATCTTATGGGGAGAAGCTGGGAGAGTGGTGCCCAGGGAAGGAGTAATTTCCTGGTTCAGAGCTGGACAGGATGAAGAGTTGGGGAGAGGAAGCTCATGGAGTTCAAGCAGGGCAAGGGAAGGGTCCTGCCCCTGGGGAGCAATAACCTCCTGGAGCAGGACAGCTTAGGGCTTGAGCTGCTGGGAAGCAGCTCCATGGAGAAGGAGCTGGCAGTGCTGGGGGACAAGAAGGTGGCCAGGAGGCAGCCATGGGCCCTGGGGGCCAAGAAGGCCAAGGGGCTCCTGGGCTGCAGGCAGCAGAGGGGGAGCAGCAGGGCAAGGGAGGTTCTCCTCCCCCTCAGCTCACCTCTGGGCTCCTGGGGCCAGCCCTGGGCTCCCCAGCTCCAGAGAGCCAAGGAACTGCTGGGGAGAGGCCAGGGGAGGCTGGGAAGATGCTGAGGGACCTGGAGCAGCTCTGGCAGGAGGAAAGGCTGAGAGCCCTGGGGCTGCTTAGTCTGAACAGAAGCTTGTTTGCTGGGAGGGTGCAAAGGCCTGGCCCAGGCTTTGCAGAGAGGCTGTGGAGTCTCCTCCTGGGGAGAGATTCCAAGCCCAGCTGGAGGTGACCCTGGGCCAGCTGCTGGTGGTGACCCTGCTGGAGCCCAAGGGTTGCACTGGCTGATCCCAGAGCTCCCTTCCCACCCCAGCTATGCTGGGATTTGGAGATTCCATTTCACCTCCACTATAAAACTCATTCTCTCTGCAGGCACTAAGGCCACTGCTGTGGAACCAACAGCCCTGGCCAACCCTTGAGCCAACCCCTCCAGCATCACCCTGGTTTTTCATCTCCTAAGGAGCAGAACCCCAACGCAGGGAACACTCACGGAGGGGCAATCCCCATGGCGTGCAGATTAGCCAATCCAACCATGTTGGCATTGCCAATGAGGCCTGGCTTGAGTGCCAGCTGGGCCTGGATCCTAGCCTGCAGCTCTGCAGCCTTCCTGGCCTTCTCAATGGCATCGTTCATGAAGGTGGCTGCCTGGGAGGGCTGGATGGTGTTGCCGATGGGAAGGCGTTCCGACGGCGAGGAGGAGGAGAGCTTGGGCTGGGGGAACACAAGGAGTTTTGGTTACTTGCCTGGCTTCAGCACACTCCAAAACAACTTAGCATGGGTGAAATGGGGACCTGGGAGTTGCCTGGAGGTACCTGGGGGGCTGGAGGACTGATGAAACTCAACTGCTTTTTCCTCTCCTCGATCTGGCGGGTGGCTGCCTCCATCATCTGCTTGATCTGGGGGAAGGAAAGAGGAGGGTGAGTGGTTCAAGGCTCTGTTCAAGGAGGGAAAGGTTCCTCAGCTGCAAACACACCCAAGTGTGCTGAGTGAGAACTTCTCTTCATCAACAACCAGCAGCTGAAGAGAAAGAATCTAAGAGCAGAGGCCTCTCGAGCAAGAACTGCTCCAGTTCATGGGAAGAGAATCACAGCAGCATTAAGGTTGGAAGAGAGCTCTAAGATTGGCAAGTCTAAGTGTTAACCCAACACTGCCAGGTCATCACTGAGCCATGGCCCTCAGCACCACAGCTCCAGGGCTTGGAAACCCCTCCAGGGGTGGGGACTGCACCACTGCCCTGGGCAGCCTGGGCCAGGCCTAACCCAAATCCTTCCTCATGGCCAAGATGAACCTCCCCTGGGGCAACCTGAGACTGTTTCCTCTTGTCCTCTCCCTTCTTCCTTGGCAGCAGAGCCCAAGCTCCCCCTGGCTCCAGCCTCCTCTCAGGGAGCTGCAGAGAGCCAGAAGCTCTCCCCTGAGCCTCCTCTTCTCCAGGCTAAGCCACCCCAGTTCCCTCAGCTGCTCCTCACAGCCCTTGTGCTCTAGCCCCTTCCCCACCTTCCTTCTCCTGCTCTGGCCACGCTCCAGCACCTTTGGGTGCTGCTTGGAGTCAGGAGCCCAAAGCTGAGCCCAGGACTCCCCTACCATTAGCTCTGACACACAAGAGCTAGTGAAGGGAACAGAGGCAACAACTGCAGCACCCAAAGCCCAGCCAAAAGCAACTCCCCACTGGCCTGCTCAGCTTGTGATATGTATTAAGAGAAGCACTAAGCCATGTCAAGATTCCAGATCTCTGGAGCTGGGC
This sequence comes from Galbula dea, assembly GCA_013399015.1. NCBI lineage: Eukaryota > Metazoa > Chordata > Aves > Piciformes > Galbulidae > Galbula > Galbula dea. Next base: position 33,751 of record VWZX01005941.1, read on the forward strand.
CTAGTTAAGGCTGACCTGTAGCTTGGTGAGCATGCCAGGGCTCTCTGATGGGGGGCCTGGAATGACCTCTGGCTCATCCTCCACCTCTTCAAAGCGTGGTATGCGTCGCTTCTTGACACCAGAGGATTCCTTGGACACCTCAGAGTCATCCCCAAACACATCCTAACAGAAAAGAAATAGAAGACCATGGTTAAAAACAGAAGTTCTCCTCCTGGCTGGTGTTTTAAGATGAGAAAGCAGCACATGGATCAGATTCAGCTCTGTAAGGTCACTGTGGTTAAGAGTTTCCAGGCTGGCACTGACAGGTTAGTCCTCATGAAGCCTGTGCCCTGCTCCCTCACCAGAGAAACATCATTCATGACCCATCCAAGAGGGTGAAGGACAGGAGACATCACAGGGATGTGCCTCAGCAACAGGCAGTATTGCTCCCTCAGGCAGTCAGAAGTTGTTTGACACTGAAAAGGTTTAAGGTCTCACTCAAGAGAGATGGAAACACCTGCCCAGGAGATCCCTGGCTGGGCTGAACCAGCTTCCACACCTTCCATCACCTTCAGAAGGCGTACTGAAAGGAGCTGTACTGTCCTACCAAAGCCCAGACCCAGGGCTGGGACCCCTTTGGCATTCCCTCATGCTCCAACTCCAGCTTGGATCCAAAGACTCCAACTCTCTTGGAGAGCTGCTCTACAACTGAGCAGCTCTGGAGAAGCAGAGCTCAGAGCAGCAGGAGAAGCAAGGCCCGTGCTGATGGATCACATGCAGCATAGAATCAGAATTGTCAAGAGTTGGAAGGGACCTTCAAAGATCATCTAGTTCCAACCCCCCTGTCTGCCAGGGACACCTCCCACTAGATCAGGTTGCCCACAGCCCCAGCCAGCCTGGCCTTCAAAGCTTCCAGGGATGGAGCTTCCACAGCCTCTCTGGGCAACCTGTTCCAGTGTCTTCCCACCCTCATGGTAAAGAACTTCCTCCTAATATCCAACCTAAATCTCCCCTCCTCTAGTTTGAATTCACTTCCCCTGGTTCTATCCCTACCTGACATCCTAAAAGGTCCCTCCCCAGCTTTCTTGCAGGCCCCTTCAGATCCTGAGTCTCCTGAGAGCCTTCTCTTCTCCAGCCTGCACACCCCCAACTCTCTCCACCACGAGGGTCACCAAACCAACGGGGAGCTGAGCTTCACCCAGAGCTCTGCTCCAGCCCATCCCAGGCTTGTGAGACTGTGAGCAGAGGTTTCACCTAGTCAGTGCCTGGTGTGGATCTGGTCAGGCTGGGTTTGGCCAGGCCACTGTGTGACTGTAGTGTGTGTGAAGGTGAAAAGAAGATATACACACCGGTTGTAAGCGTTAGTTGCATTCCCTTCTTCACTGTCTACAAGGCCACTTCCTCATCCAGACACAGGTACTTCTTGGAACACCTACAAGTTCAAGAGAAAGGACTTGCCCATAGTATAAAGTGTGTAAACCATTCCAGTTTAGTTCCTGAAACCTTCCCAAGCAACGACCTAACCCCACGAGACTTAACCAAGGAGAGAGAGCAGGAGGCCAGGCAGCACGGGCTGAAGGCAACACAACCAGGAAGGGGGCATGCTGGAGTCAGCCCCTGCTTGGGGCTCAGTGTGAAAGCTCCAACTTAACTCTAGAACCTCCACTGGGCTTGGGGAGGAGTCAGTCTGCAAGTGTGACTGTGATCTGAGAACCTCACTAGCTCAGCTGGTGTTACAGCAGGGTGAGGAGAGAGGCAGAGCTGGATGGAGGAGCTCCAGGAAGGGTAACTCTAGAGACAAGAGTTGGCTGTTGGGCAGCTGGGATGCCTGTGCCAGGAGCCAAGAGAAGGGAATCATCTGCTCTGCTGCTTCCCAGCTCTGCTGTTGGCTTTGTTGGGAAGCTGACACCACCCTCTGCAGTCACAGGAGATGCTCCAGCAGATGCTTGGCTGGAGAAGAATCACCTAAGCCCACACCCAGCCCCAGCCCTGCTCAGCTCTGCCAGCACAAGAGAGATTCTCTCTGTTCCAGAGGGCTGCTGCCTTCCCTCTCACCAGGAGGAAGAGGAGAGGATGGGGCAGGATCTAAATTCCACTGGCAAAGAGAAGCAGAGGATCCAGGAGTGTTTGGGGCTGCAGGAGTCACCCAGCCCAGAGGCAGCCTGCAGTCCTGCCACCAAGAAGCACCAAGGGATTGACCACGTCCCCAACTCTCTGCCATCACCCCAAGAGGCTGGAAGGAAAAGGGTTGAGGGGTGCAGTGAGGATCCCTCAGCCTCAGCCTGGTGGCTGCTCAGCAGTGTGTGGCTGTAGCAGCTCTGCAGGAAGCTGGCTGTTAAGCAGAGCTGGAGGAGATCCTGTCTGGCCATGGTTAAAGCCTCATCCAGAGAGCAGGAGGAAACAGGAAGGTTCTAACAGAAACCAGGGAGTGGAGGCAGCTGGTTCCCACCATATCTGAGGAGATCCAGATCCTGATCAGGATTATTCTAGCTCAGGGAGGTTAAGTGTTGACTAAAACAGTCCCAGAGAAAGAGAGATTGCTGTAAAATAGGATGCTGGAGGAAAAGGGAACTGAACTGCATGAGCAGGATGGAGAGTGGCCCCTTCCAAACCCTAGGATGGAAGAAATGCATCTCCAGAAGCTGAGGAATAAAGTCTTCAAGAGAAGAAGGGAGGTGAAAACAGCTTTGGATGCAGGAGACTTCCACTAGCCCAGACAAGCACTAGATGGGAAAAACACCAGAGAGCTACTAAATTCCTGCAGTAATTAACCTCTGTTGATTGGGGATGGAAAAGGAGAATGAAAAGCATCAGATCCCTCAGCACAGAGCCCAGATCACTCCCTGAGGGCTGGCAGGGCAAAATGTGGCACAACTGGGCAAGAAACAGCAGTGGGAAGTTGCCAGGAGGTGGGAGCAGCAGCCCCAGTGAACAGGCAGGAAACAGAGATGGAGGTTGAGAGGGGCTGAAGAGGAGGCAGCAGAGTGACCAGGGGGGCAAGAAGGCCAAGAGCATCCTGGCTTGGATCAGCCCCAGGGGGGGCAGCAGGGCTAAGGCAGGGCTTGGCCTCCTGCCCTGGGCACTGGGGAGGCCACAGCTGGAACCCTGGGCTCAGCTTTGGGCTCCTGACTCCGAGCAGCACCCAAAGGTGCTGGAGTGTGGCCAGAGCAGGAGAAGGAAGGTGGGGAAGGGGCTAGAGCACAAGGGCTGTGAGGAGCAGCTGAGGGAACTGGGCTTGCTTAGCCTGGAGAAGAGGAGGCTCAGGGGAGAGCTTCTGGCTCTCTGCAGCTCCCTGAGAGGAGGCTGGAGCCAGGGGGGGCTTGGGCTCTGCTGCCAAGGGAGAGGAGAAGAGCAAACAGCCTCAGGTTGCCCCCGGGGAGGTTCAGGTTGCCCATGAGGAAGGATTTGGGTTAGGCCTGGCCCAGGCTGCCCAGGGCAGTGGTGCAGTCCCCACCCCTGGAAGGGTTTCCAAGCCCTGGAGCTGTGGTGCTGAGGGAACTGGTTTAGTGGTGCCCTGGCAGTGTTGGACTCGGTGACCTCAGAGATCTTTCCCAACCTTACTAATTCTCTGACTCTAACACTGTGAGGTTACTCTGCTAGTGGAGATGGTTCAAGAACTCCAAAGCCAAAGCTGCTGCCTTGGCTGCCACCAAGGAGTGCCTGCTGCTACCTCCTCAAAGGTGAAGAGACCCGAAAGGCAAAGGCTCACACACTTCATCATGGAGAAGAGTCTTTTCTCTTGAACTTTAAGTGTTACAAGATATACCTCTCTGGAAGAGGAAAGTGTGGCAGAGTCCTAATGCTGCCTCCACAGCTACCAAAGTACAAAACAAGTGAGAAGCAATAATCACCTTCAGCTCTCGCTTCCGGCTCCGGTCACTGTTGGCCTTGGAGTGCCTGGAACTGCGCCCTTCCTCCACAGCCTCAAACAGCTTGTCCACAAAACGCAGGGTGGAGTCATCCAGGAAGGGCTTCAGGTGGTCTGGGAAGGAGAAAGAGGCAACAGTTACAAGAGCCTGCTTGGGAGAGGAGAAAATCTGTACAGCTGGGGATACCCAGACCTGACCCCAGGAGCCCAGAGGTGACCGGAGCAGGGTGGAGGAGAGGGGGAGGAGAACCTCCCTTGCCCTGCTGCTCCCCCTCTGCTGCCTGCAGCCCAGGAGACCCTTGGCCTTCTTGGCCCCCAGGGCCCATGGCTGGAAAATCAAAGTGGATTCAATGCCACTAGAGTAGGTGGGGATGGGACCTGGGTGACAGAAGCCTCTGGGGTCTGCAGAGCTTGCTGGCATGAGTTTAAAGGCTGGGGGAAGGAATACAGGCCTCAGCTAGAACACAGCACTGGGACTCTTAACAGTTACAAAAGTTAAGTCACAGCATCCTCAAATGCCAGTATGGTTGGGGGGGAAGGGAGCTCTGGGATCAGCCAGTGCAACCCTTGGGATCCAGCAGGGTCACCACCAGCAGCTGGCCCAGGGTCAGGTCCCCAGGAGGTCCCCAGGAGGAGACTCCACAGCCTCTCTGCAAAGCCTGGGCCAGGGCTCCAACCTCAGCCTCCCAGCAAACAACCTTCTGTTCAGGCTCAGCAGTCCCAGGGCTCTCAGCCTTTCCTCCTGCCAGAGCTGCTCCAGGTCCCTCAGCATCTCTCTAGCCTGCCCTGGGCTCTCCCCAGCAGTTCCTTGGCTCTCTGGAGCTGGGGAGCCCAGGGCTGGCCCCAGGAGCCCAGAGGTGAGCTGAGGAGGGCAGAGGAGAGGGGGAGGAGAACCTCCCTTGCCCTGCTGCTCCCCCTCTGCTGCCTGCAGCCCAGGAGCCCCTTGGCCTTCTTGGCCCCCAGGGCCCATGGCTGCCTCCTGGCCACCTTCTTGTCCCCCAGCACTGCCAGCTCCTTCTCCATGGAGCTGCTTCCCAGCAGCTCCAGCCCTAACCTGCCCTGCTCCAGCAGGTTATTGCTCCCCAGGGGCAGAACCCTTGCCCTTGCTGAACTCCATGAGCTGCCTCTCCCCCAGCTCTCACCATTTTCAATACCTTTATTAAAAAAAAAAGTCCTAAATCCATTTTTCTTCCCTCAGGTTCTGTAACACATCCCAAGGCTTCTGACCATGTCTCCCCTGTCTGTGTGGATCTGCAGATACTCACTGAGGCCAACCCAGGCTCACCACTGTGTGTACAGCTCCACAAACACTCCAGAGCTTCCAGGCTTGAAGGGATTCTGTTTGGTTTTTATCAGACTAGCTCAACTCAAACCAGATTTCACACCTCCAAGGATGGCACTTGCCCCCCAGATGCTGCTGACCACCTCCAGCAACCAAACCATGCAGCCCAGCCCCACTATCAGCAGACTGATCTTCCAGGAACACAGGGAAGGAGCTTAAATGTGATTTGAGGCCATTTCAAGGCTATTTGGGGATTACTGGGCACCTGTTTTCTTTGTCAAAGGGATCTGAGCCCCTGCCTGAGGAGCTGCAGGGTCAGGGTTGGAGCCCATGGCACCTACCAGCTGCTTTCTTTTTGTCCATGCCCTTCCCAACACAGTTCAGGGCTGCAGTGACCACTGTGGGCTCTGAGAAGCCCAGGACTCGTTTCACTGTCTTCTCTATCCATGGTTTCAGCTCATCCAACTCCCTTTTGGACAGGGACATCTTGGCCAGGAGCTGAACTCAATTATTGGCCTTGCACCTGGAAACAACAAAAGAGTCAGGTAAGAAAACCTCAGAGTAGTCAAACAGGGTCAAGATCACCCCTGCCTCAGTGTTGTGCTTTCCTTCTTCAGCAGGAAGCTCTCAGAGATGACTTTTTCCCTCCCCTTCCCTTGAAAACAAGCTAAGATTAGATGAGGAAGGGTCTCAGCAGCAAGGAGCCCACAGCTTGAGCAGACACCATCCCTGTGAAGGGACACAGTGCCCACACATCACCACAGGGGAAGCTCTGGACCATCCCTGGGTGGGAAGCACACACAGTGAGCTCTGTACCAGCCCTTCCACATCAGGCTTTGGTTTCCCACTTAGATCCACCACAAACAGCACCAGAAGTTTGGTCTCAGGTTGTCCCTTCATGACTTCACTTGGCTGGGAGCTTCCCCAAGTTCTTTTTGGGGGTGTTAGGCCAGTTACTACCTGGCCTCCAGACCCACAGCTCATTTCCAAGCCTGACTCTTGCCTGCCTCACCCAACAGGAGCTATATAACCCTTCAGAGAAACACCTCCTGAACCCTTAATCCACCTCCTTCTTGTGACTCTGGAGTCCTCAGCACAGCACAGGCATGGAGCTGGGGAAGCAGGGCCAGAGGAGGCCACAGAGATGAGCTGAGGGCTGGAAGCTCTCTGCTGGGAGGCCAGGCTGAGAGACTTGGGGTTGTTCAGCCTGGAGAGGAGAAGGCTCCAGGGAGAGCTTCCTGCAGCCTGGCAGGGCTTAGGGGAGAGACTTTGGAGCAGGAGCTGTTGGGCCAGGCCAAGGGGAGATGGTTTGGGGCTGCAAGAGGAACTGGAGAGGAGAGAGAAGGAAGCAATGATTGGTGCTGAGGGTGGGGAGAGCCTGGCCCAGGCTGGGCAGAGAGATGGGAGATGTCCCATGCCTGGAAGCATCCCAGGTCAGGTTGGTTGGGGCTGGGAGCAGCCTGCTCTGGTTGGAGATATCCCTGCCCCTGGCAGGGGGGTTGGACTAGGTGACATTTAATGCCCTTTCCAACCCACACCAGTCTGAGATCCTATGATTCTAAAAGCTCAACATGTGCCTGGCTGCCTCTGTGTTCACTCCTTACACCAGAAGCCATCCCTGTCAACCCCAAAATGAGAGATTTTCAAGGCAGCACTTCCTCACCGTTAATCAGGAGCAGTTCTGGCCCCAACAGCCACTGCCTGCAGATGGAACAACACTTAATTATGCCTCAGGGCCCTAATCTGATTTGGAAAGCAAGGCTCCTTGAGCTGGAAACTGGAGAAAATCTTCTTAAGGAAATATGGTTGACCTCAGCACTTCAGGCCTGCAGAGCCCTGACAAAACAGTTCTCATCCCTGAAAGTGCAAAGGAAGAGCCTGGAGACAGCTCTAACAAAGCCCTTCTCAACTCAGGGGCTGAAGGGCAGCCCAGAAAGGTACAGCTACAGCTTCAACACAGCAGCATGGAGACCCTGGAGAGTCTGTCCCTCTCTGCAGGCAAAAATCTCTCTGCCTTTCTGCTTCTTACAGCAGGTTTCCTCCAGATCTCATCAAAAGTAGCATCAAATGCAGCCCCAAAGCATACTATTAAGGGTTGTCACCTCCAAGTTCTGACTCTGCAGTACAAAATGCTTCAGAACAAAGCCCCAGGGGCAAGGCAAGTGGAAGTAACTAATTACTCTCCTGACACGTCAAGGTTTTGTACACTATTAAACACAGAACTTCTCCACTTAGTGCTTCTTTTCACCTCTGTATTCACCTCCAACCTCTGTACCCTCACAAGAGCCAAGACAGGAGTGCAACAGGTTTAACGGATACCGGGAGCAGGTCGGTGTCTGGAGGGAACAGCTCCGTCCCCACCTCCGGGTACTCCCTAGGCGGCAGTGAGGAAGCCAGTGGGGCATTAATACCCTTAGGAGTTTATAAACACATAAATAGGTATATACAGGCACTAACCGGCGTTACTAAGAGTCTTCCCGTAAGGGGGAGGATCCGAGGGCGATGCTCCCGCGGCGCCAAACCGCTTCCTTTAAGGATTAACATCAAAATGAAGAGTTCAGCTTCGCGGTGTGAAACCACACAGCTAAGGGTTGAACCCCCGTCGAGGCTCCGGCCCCGGGGCGACGCCGGTACCGCGGACAAGGACGCGGCTCGGCACCTTCAGCAACCACAGAAGCCCTTGCGAGCCCCGGTGGCCCCCGCAGCCGGTACCAACGGAGCGCGGTCGCCCTCCCACCTTTCCAGCGCTATACCGGAGGCGGCGGCCTCGTCCGGCCTGCTCCCCCTCTTCCAAACCCGGAGCTACGAGTACGGCCCTGCTCCAGGCCCCCTCACCGCGGCCTCGCCTCAGAGACACCGCGTCACCTCAGCCGCGGGTTCCTCGGTTCCCTCAGCCCCTCAGTCGCACCCTGGTGCCCCCCACCAGCCTGTGCATTTCCCTACCGATCCGCCTCCCCTCACCGGAGCGGGGCGCGGCCCCTACAGGCCCCGGCCCGGTCGGTGGCTGCGGCCCTGACGGCGACGGCACGTCGAGGCGGAAGCGGAAATGCTAGAGCAGTGCATGCGCGGGCGCCTGGCGCGGGGGGCGACGGGAAGGAGGAGGATCAAGGGGAGGGGCCTCGCCCCTGAAGGGCGCGGAGCGTATCCCGCCCTGGGCGCGGGCTCCAGGCCCAGGTCGCAGCTGACGCTAGGCCGCGCCCCCTCAGCGGTTTCCCGCGCACGCAGACCAGGCTCGTTCCCCCCTCAGGGGCCGTAATTAATCACAGCTAAATTAAACGGCGACTATGGGGAAGGGCCTTTATTTAGGGGGTGAGGATGTGTGCGTGTGTCTCGCCCCACTAGCAGCCCAGCCAAGGATCCGGGCGGTTAGTCCGTGCCAGGAAGGAGATCTTCCGAGCCATCTCGCTGTTGTAGACCCTCCGGCAGCACTCGTAGGCCAACCTCTGCCGCTTCCGACATGGCTTCTCGTAGTAGCGACCTCGGCGAATAGCATCCACCAGCCCATCTTGGGTTAGGATCCTGAGGAAGGAGGAGAACACAACCACGGAGCAGTAAGGACCTGGGGATTACCCAGTCCAACCCCCCCTTGCTCCTGCAAAGTCAACCCCAGCGGATTAATAGTCTCACAAAAGCTCCATGAATGCCCCAGGCTTGGGGCAGGGTGGCTGGAAAGTGCCCAGGGGAAAAGGCCCTGGGGAGGTTGGGCACCAGCAGCTGAAGAGGAGGCAGCAGAGGGCCCAGAGGGGCAAGAAGGCCAAGAGCATCCTGCCTTGGATCAGCCCCAGGGGGGGCAGCAGGGCTAGGGCAGGGCTTGGCCTCCTGCCCTGGGCACTGGGGAGGCCACAGCTGCAATCCTGGGCTCAGCTTTGGGCTCCTGACTCCAAGCAGCACCCAAAGGTGCTGGAGTGTGGCCAGAGAAGGAGAAGGAAGGTGGGGAAGGGCTAGAGCACAAGGGCTGTGAGGAGCAGCTGAGGGAACTGGGCTGGTTAGCCTGCAGTTCTCTAACTGATGATTGAAAATGTATATTCTGACCCCAATTCATGGTGTTGTGAACACAATTCCCAAGATCTTAACCCTAGTTCCTGGGCTCTTGTACTTCAAAAGGTCCCAACCCCAGTTCATGGAGTTCTCACCAAATTCACAGGGTTTGTCTCCAATTCAATGTGTTATAATCTGAATTCATGGGTTCTGACCTCACTTCAGAGGGTTCTGAACTCAGCTTGGGGGGTACAACCCCAATAACAGTGTTCCCACCCCTATTTGCAGGGTCCTGACCCCAACTCAGGGCATTCTGAACCCAGCGTATGGGGTTCGAAGCTTAATTCTTAGTGTTCTCCCCCCAAATCAGGGGGTCCTCCCCCCAATCTGGGGAGTTCCAACCCCATTTTGGGATGTCCTGAGCCCATCTCAGGAGTTTTCATCCCAACTCGGGAGGGTCCCGACCCCAATTCACGGCTTTTCCCTCCGATTTGGGGGGGGTCCTGACCCCAGCCCACCCCCAGCCCCTCACCTGTTGAGCGCACTGTAGGCTGCCTCCACGTTACTGTTCTGCACCATGACAGTGCGAGCCAGGAACCGAGCGTGGTTTGCCATGGCTGCGGGACGGGATAGGACGGGGCTGGGTGGATTGGGGCAGCTCCGGGCCCCGTACCTCCCGTGGGGCCTGTTCTTCCCACGCCCTACCGCCCACCCGGGAGCAGAGCAGGGCCTAGCTCCACTCACCCCCCCCACGGAGGAGCCTAGCAGGGCCCTTCCCCTCCCCCGCCACGGCCGGTAAGGGCCTTTCCCTCCGGTAACGTTAGGAGCCGGTAGGGCCTGGCCGCTCCCTCGCCTCCGAAGGGACCCGCTAGGGTCTCCACCGGCCACAGAGGAGCCAGCAGAGCCGCTCCCTTCCCCTACAGTCCCGGTTGCGGTTGGACTCCCTCCAGGTGGAGCTCCACTCACCGCCCCGGAACCAGAAGTGGCTCCCGGTAGCGGAAGTGGCTGCCGGTAGCTTGGGAAGAGGCTAGGGCGAAGCGGTCACGGTTGGGCTAGGGCAGGGGGTGGAGCCTATGAGAAAGGGGCTGGCTTAGCGTGCAGGGCAGCGTGCAGGGCAGCGTGAGGCCTCAAGGGTGGGCTACGGGGCAGGGGCGGGGCTTAGGATAAAGGGGCGGGGGGCTAGGGTATGGGGGCGTGGTTTAGGGTGGAGGTCATGAAGGGCCAAGGCTGGGCTGGGAGGCAAGGATCGGGGTCTTGAACGCAGTGGGTGGGGCTTCATAAAAGGGTGGGGGGTTAGAGCTGATAGGCGTGGCTGGTAGTGGAAGGGGCAGGGCTTGGGATGGAGCTTGCTGTGTGGGCGTCAAGGTGCGAGGCCTGACCTAGGGCAGGGCACAGATCGGGGCTTGGGATTGAGTGGGTGAGGTTTGGGCTGGAGGTCACTGGGTTGGGGATCAGGGCTGGGATGTGGGTCAGGGGGTGAGGCCTGACCTGTTGTGGGGCACAGGGTGGGGCTGGGAAGTGAGGCACAGCAGGGTCAGGGCTTAGGGTGCAGGTCAGAGGGTCAGAGGTCAAGGCTAGGATGTGGGGCAGCGGGCAGAGGATCGGATATGGCAGGACACTCAACCCTGTGGGGCAGGTGGAGGTGTGGGGTCTTCTGGGGGGCACTGGGCCCCCTGGGGTCAGGCTGGGNATTCACAGGGTTTGTCTCCAATTCAATGTGTTATAATCTGAATTCATGGGTTCTGACCTCACTTCAGAGGGTTCTGAACTCAGCTTGGGGGGTACAACCCCAATAACAGTGTTCCCACCCCTATTTGCAGGGTCCTGACCCCAACTCAGGGCATTCTGAACCCAGCGTATGGGGTTCGAAGCTTAATTCTTAGTGTTCTCCCCCCAAATCAGGGGGTCCTCCCCCCAATCTGGGGAGTTCCAACCCCATTTTGGGATGTCCTGAGCCCATCTCAGGAGTTTTCATCCCAACTCGGGAGGGTCCCGACCCCAATTCACGGCTTTTCCCTCCGATTTGGGGGGGTCCTGACCCCAGCCCACCCCCAGCCCCTCACCTGTTGAGCGCACTGTAGGCTGCCTCCACGTTACTGTTCTGCACCATGACAGTGCGAGCCAGGAACCGAGCGTGGTTTGCCATGGCTGCGGGACGGGATAGGACGGGGCTGGGTGGATTGGGGCAGCTCCGGGCCCCGTACCTCCCGTGGGGCCTGTTCTTCCCACGCCCTACCGCCCACCCGGGAGCAGAGCAGGGCCTAGCTCCACTCACCCACCCCACGGAGGAGCCTAGCAGGGCCCTTCCCCTCCCCCGCCACGGCCGGTAAGGGCCTTTCCCTCCGGTAACGTTAGGAGCCGGTAGGGCCTGGCCGCTCCCTCGCCTCCGAAGGGACCCGCTAGGGTCTCCACCGGCCACAGAGGAGCCAGCAGAGCCGCTCCCTTCCCCTACAGTCCCGGTTGCGGTTGGACTCCCTCCAGGTGGAGCTCCACTCACCGCCCCGGAACCAGAAGTGGCTCCCGGTAGCGGAAGTGGCTGCCGGTAGCTTGGGAAGAGGCTAGGGCGAAGCGGTCACGGTTGGGCTAGGGCAGGGGGTGGAGCCTATGAGAAAGGGGCTGGCTTAGCGTGCAGGGCAGCGTGCAGGGCAGCGTGAGGCCTCAAGGGTGGGCTACGGGGCAGGGGCGGGGCTTAGGATAAAGGGGCGGGGGGCTAGGGTATGGGGGCGTGGTTTAGGGTGGAGGTCATGAAGGGCCAAGGCTGGGCTGGGAGGCAAGGATCGGGGTCTTGAACGCAGTGGGTGGGGCTTCATAAAAGGGTGGGGGGTTAGAGCTGATAGGCGTGGCTGGTAGTGGAAGGGGCAGGGCTTGGGATGGAGCTTGCTGTGTGGGCGTCAAGGTGCGAGGCCTGACCTAGGGCAGGGCACAGATCGGGGCTTGGGATTGAGAGGGCGAGGTTTGGGCTGGAGGTCACTGGGTTGGGGATCAGGGCTGGGATGTGGGTCAGGGGGTGAGGCCTGACCTGTTGTGGGGCACAGGGTGGGGCTGGGAAGTGAGGCACAGCAGGGTCAGGGCTTAGGGTGCAGGTCAGAGGGTCAGAGGTCAAGGCTAGGATGTGGGGCAGCGGGCAGAGGATGGGATATGGCAGGACACTCAACCCTGTGGGGCAGGTGGAGGTGTGGGGTCTTCTGGGGGGCACTGGGCCCCCTGGGGTCAGGCTGGGGGCAGGGGGGCATGAGGGTCAAGGCTGGGGAGCATCACCTCTGGCCTCCACCCCACATCACCCCTTGCCCCACAGCAAGGGGGACAGGAGACCCCATGTGAGGCACACAGGGGTCCCACCGTGGAGGGTAGCACCAGGCAGAGGGTGGGGATGGCTCCAACCCACCCTCCCCCGAGGACAAGACCCCCCTTAGGGGACAGAGGACACAAGCACTGGGTGGCCCTGGCCGCTCCTGCGGCATTTATTGCTTCCAGCAGGGCCAAGCTGTGAGGCAGCCCCACACAGGGAGGGGGGCACACACCGCCCCTGCCCCCCAAAAAACACCACACGGGGGGGAAGGCACAAGCCTGGCAGAAGGGAGCCAGCCCCCCACCCTGGGTCCCCCCTCCCAGTGCACCAAGGCACAAGCCCCCCCTGAGGAGGGGGCTCCAGTCTGGCGAAGGCACATGCCTGCCTCTCCCCCACCAGGGTTTTGGGGCTCCCTGGAGGGGGAGGTCTTGGGGTTTGCCACCCCCCAAGGGACAGCCCCACCTGCAGGTCTCACTGTCCATAATTTAAAAAAATCACATCAAAAAAGGCAAAAAGCAAAGAAATCCACGAGAGAAAGCCCCCCCCCAGGCAGGGTGGGGTGGGGGTCACACATCCGGCGGTGGGGGGGACACGGGGGTCCCAGTCTGGGCAGGGAGGTGACATCTAGGGTGTCCCCCCTGATGCAATGTCCCCGTTGATGTCCCACTAGGGGTGGAGCTGGAGGTGACCTCAGGCAGGCGCCGGCAGCGAGGGCCTCCGGGGGGGCCGGCAGGGGGGCGGCGGCGGAGGAGGAGGAGGGCGGCTTGGGGGGTCCCATCCTGCCTGGGTTTGGGGGTGACGTGGGGGAACCAGACCCTCAGCATCCTCTCGACCTGCAGCAGCGTCCCTAGGTAGCGAGCACTGTGGGGAGCAGAGAGCAGCTCTCAGCCTGCTGCTAGAGTTGGGGGGCACCCCATGGTTGGGGGGTCGGGGGGGTAGGTGTCCCTTTTACCCCCCTGCCCCCATGGGGAGTTTTGGGGTGGGCACTCACCCCATCTCGGGCTTCTGCAGGACCCCGATGATCCGCTGGATCCGGTCCATGGCCACGCTCTGCTGGAAGCTGCTGAGCCCTAGGGACCCCCCAAAATCTGTGAGTCCTTCTTGGGAGGGGGGGAAAGAAGGGGAGAAAAGGGAGGTTCGGGGGGTTGGGGGACACCCACCTCTGTCATATCGCCCCCGTTTTAGCCCTTCCAGCAGCTCAGCCAGTGGTTGGATGAAGCCCTGCAGCTCCTGGCACTGTGAGAAAGAGGAGGAGGAGAATGGTGGTGGGGAGGGGGGTGCCATGTGCCCCCCAATACTGCATATCCACCCTCCACCAGCTGTTTCCAGTAGGGAAACTGAGGCACAGCTTGGAGGAGACGTTTTGCTCTCCTGGTTTGCTGCTAATAACTCACTTTTTGGGCAAAGAGGCGATCACCATCGCTGGGGGGGACACTTCCCATCCCCCCATCCCCCTTCCGGGGTCGTTTCCCCCCTCGGGGTGATGGAGGCAGCTCAGGGGGTGCTCGGTCTGACCCCCCAGGACGCTTGCGACTTCGCTCTGGTTTGGGGGGGTCTGGGGGGGTCCTGCTTGCTTCAGCTTCGTTGTCAGAGGGACCCCCAGGGCTGGAGGCAGGGGAACCGCAGGAGCAGGAGCGGGTAGGGGGCTCCATAGTGGGGGTGGCCCCCCTAAAGGGGCCTCTCCCGGGGTTCAGCTCAGCCAAGGGTGCCTGGAGAGAGAGAAGAAAGAGGGAAAAAGTGGAGAAATTGGGCAAAAATGGAAAATAGAGAAACTGCTGTGCACCCCCCGGGGGTGTCTCTCCTGTCCCCTCCCCTGCAGGACAGGAACCCGCCCTACCTGGCCTCAGGACCCCCCACCCAGGAC
>VWZX01005941.1:54582-69201 GCA_013399015.1 Galbula dea
GACCCTCCCCACCACTGCCCTCCCCAGCCCTTCGAGGAGCCAGCTGGGGCTCAGCCCCAGGGTGCTGGGGGGCTCCTGCCCCAGCCCCACTGCAAATAAAGCTGCTTCTCCACACCACAGCGTTGCTGACTCTGCTGAGGAGGGAATTTGGGGAGGGGGGGAGGCTTTGGGGCCAGATCCTGGCATCTCCCTGAACCAGGACCCCCCAGGTGCTGCCCCCAAAGGTGGGATAGGGGCAGAGTAAGCTGGAGGGGGGTGAGGGGAAGCCCCCCTCTTCCTGCCCCCATCACAGAAGCCACTCTGGTGCCCTGCTACCTCTTGCTCTATTAAAACAGTTTTAATCTGAATCNCCCAGCCTCCACCCCAGTCTCCCCCACACCCACCCCCCAAGGAAAGGAACCCTAAGGAAGGGAAGGAGGTGACCCCCAGCAGCACTTGGAGCCCAAAAGTCTTCTCCAGAGCAGGGTCTGAATCCCAGAGCTGGCAGCACCACAGGGCCATGGCCTCGGGCCCCGAGGCAGGGCTGGGACCTTCCCGGGACTGAGGGAGCACTGGGGGCTGGGCAGGGTGGGGGCAGGGCCACGGCTGCTGCTGCTGCTGCTGCTGCTGCTCAGTCCTCAAAAGGCACCTGCAGGGCTGAGTACATCATCACTCTGCTGTCGTCCTGCTGCTTACCTGGGGGAGGGGGCAGAGGGGAGGTGCTTTTGGGGTGAGGTTTGCTAAGGAGGGGTGACAGGAACCCAGGTCAGCCAGGAGATGTGGCCACTGGGCAAGGGAAGGGAGATGGTTACAGGCAGGACCTGGCCTGACCCAGCCCAGCAGCTCTGGGCACCCCAATACCTGTGTCCATCCCTCTGGGCACCCCAATACCTGTGTCCAACCCCCCACCACCTCAAAGGGGTCAGAGACACAGCACCCTCGCTCATGACAGCAGTTCTGGGCCCCCAAACAGCCATGTCCAACCCCCCCCCCCAAGAGCTTAGAGGGGTCAGAGAACCCCCAGCAGTGTCCCCCTGCCCCTGCCCAGACTCCCCCTTACAGGAGAGGCACTTGAGGATGTTGTGGAGGGAGCCTCCAGCGGTG
This sequence comes from Galbula dea, assembly GCA_013399015.1. Taxonomy (NCBI): domain Eukaryota; kingdom Metazoa; phylum Chordata; class Aves; order Piciformes; family Galbulidae; genus Galbula; species Galbula dea. Next base: position 55,666 of record VWZX01005941.1, read on the forward strand.
ACAAAGGCCCAGAGACCCATGCAGAGGGTGATGAAGAAGATGGGGACCAGGCTGGCCTCGTACCAGGGGTTCAGGAAGGTCTGGAGTGGCCAGAGAGAGGTGTGTTAGGAGCTGACTCCCCCCCAGGCACCCCAAAGAGCTGGGAGGTGGGAGGGAAGGAGGAGCTCTCAGCAGGGCACAGCTCCATGAACCCTGCCTGGAATTCCTGCTGAGGAGCTTAGGGGATAATCCTCTGCCCCACCCCCAGCCCTTCCTCAACCCTCCTGCCCCTCTGTGCACCCCAAGAGGGTGAGCAAGAGGCCTCTGACTCCCCCTGCCCATGGACACACAGGTGTCTGAGGTCACCCATGGCTGTCACCCATGGGGACAGCTCCAGCCACCCTGGCCTCATCCCTGGGCTGGGCACTGGGGAGGCCACAGCTGGAATCCTGGGCTCAGCTTTGGGCTCCTGACTCCCAGCAGCACCCAAAGGTGCTGGAGTGTGGCCAGAGCAGGAGAAGGAAGGTGGGGAAGGGGCTAGAGCACAAGGGCTGTGAGGAGCAGCTGAGGGACCTGGGCTTGCTTAGCGTGCAGAAGAGGAGGCTTAGGGGAGAGCTTCTGGCTCTCTGCAGCTCCCTGAGAGGAGGCTGGAGCCAGGGGGGGCTTGGGCTCTTCTGCCAAGTGCCAGGACAAGAGGAACCAGCCTCAGGTTGCCCCAGGGGAGGTTCATCTTGGCCAGGAGGAAGGATTTGGGTTAGGCCTGGCCCAGGCTGCCCAGGGCAGTGGTGGAGTCCCCACCCCTGGAGGGGTTTCCAAGCCCTGGAGCTGTGGTGCTGAGGCCCTGGGGCAGTGGTGCCCTGGCAGGGCTGGGTTAACACTTGGACCTGATGATCTCAAAGGCCTTTCTGCATGCCCCAGTGACTGTGACCCCACTCACCAGCCCCGAGGTCAGAAGGTGACTTGCCACCACCAGCCCCAGGCACCAGTAGCGCCCTTTCTCGCAGGCATCAAAGAAAATCACCCCCCAGAAGGTGTGGAGCAAGACCAGAGCCATGGTGAGGAATGCTGGAGGAAGAGAGCAACACACAGACCCATCAGACTCCACCACCACCTTCCTCCTCCTCCTCCTCCAAGGGCCAAGAGCTCCAGCTCTAAGCAGTGCTGTGGAGCAGCCCCAGCAGCCTCACCAGAGGTGATGAAGTAGTAAGGTGAATCCCCATGGATGCCAACAGTTCCTGGCCCGATGGAGTCTGCCAGGATGTTAATGACTGAGAAGACTCCACTGATGATGCCAAAGGACAGACCTGAGACTGCCAAGGGAGAGAGGAGGCAGCCGTGAGCCCCAGCCTCAGGGGGTGGAGCTCAGGGAAAGGTGGGAGAACAGGAAAAAGGAGTTGGGAGCCCCAGAGGGATCATCCACATCCCCACCAGGATCCCATCCCCCAGCATTCTGCTGCCAGGAAGCCCTGGAGGAGCAGGAGGAGGTTGGTGACAGCTTGGGTTTGTGCTCACCATAAGCCATCTGCCTGAAGGAGATGGGGGAGTGCCCGTCCTCGCTGACCATGGCCAGCCCTTCGTCCGCCTTCCTGCTCGGGTGGGAGGGAGAATGGGAGGAGCTGGGAGGGAACAGGAGCCTCATCCCAGGGCAGAGGGGAAGGGAAGGGTGGGAACAAGCCCAGGGGGAGGAGGAGGATCAGGGGAAGACACTTGGTGGGGTTCTCCAGAGGGACCAGAGCTACCAGAACAGGTCACCCTGGCCACCCAGAGCCACCCCAGAAGAGGTCACCCAGAGCCACCCAGAGCCACCCCAGAAGAGGTCACCCTGGCCACCCAGAGCCACCCCAGAACAGGTCACCCTGGCCCCACAGAGTCACTCTGTGACAAGTTCTTACTTCAGCAGCTTGAAGTAGGCAAATCTGAAAGCTTCCTGCAGCAGGACAGAGACAGCAGCCCCAAAGATGAGGAGGTTGTACTGCAGCTTAGCATCCTCCCGATCGCTGAGGTGAACCGAAACGAACCAGATGAGAGACGCCAGGAGCAGGGACACCAGCCAGAAAAACGCCCTGGGGAGAGAGGAGCACCGAGAGGAGCACCAGGAGCAGGAGCAGCACCGGGAGCAGCACCGGGAGCTACCTAGTCCTTGGAGAACACTACCGAGCTCCGAGTCACGCAGCAAACACGTGCCAAAGTTTGCCCTAGCTCCAGGTCACCCATTCATGGGCTGCCTGGCCGCTGTCATGGCAGAAGGGCATGGGAAGGAAGTGGGGAGCTGAAACCCGAACGAATTCGAGCCCAAATCTTCCTTGCTCGAGAGCTGCAAGAACCCAGTTGGAGAAAAGCTGCTGCCCTGCGAAGCCATCTCGAAGCTGCTCTCTTCTCTCTGACCACTCAGCTGCAACCCCCAATGCTCTCTGACCCCCTGGAGTGCCCTAAAACAACTCTCCTCTCCCCCTTCCCCGTGCTCCCTCACGCTGAGAGGCCTCAGAGCGGCTCCCTCAGCCCCACAGATGCCCTCCTGGTACCGCTGGCCCCCCAGAAGGCCTCTCAGACCTCCCCAGCCACCTCTCCCGGGCTCACCCCGCCACCAGCACGATGACCCGCAGAGGTTCCGAGGCCACGGTAAACAGGACAAGAGCGAGCGCTGGCCCAAAGGCGATCCCGGCCAGACCGAAGAAGGCTGCGGCCCCCATGGCGGCGGGCGGGGCCGGAAGGGGCGCGGCGGACGGGGGCGAGGCCATAGCCGGGGACACGCCGGGAGATGGAGTCCGCGGGGGGAGCACGGCGCCCCCTGGCGGCCGGGGAGGGACGCGGCCATAGCCGGGGACACGCCGGGAGATGGAGTCCGCGGGGGGAGCGCGGCGCCGCCTGGCGGCCGGGTGGGGCGCGGCCGTAGCCGGGGACACGCAGGGAGATGGAGTCCGCGGGGGTAGAGCGGCGCCGCCTGGCGGCCGGAGCGGGGATAGGTGATCCCCGGGATCAGCCCCGGGGATGGTCCTGAGGGGGGGGGAGAGCCTCTGTGAACCCCCAAACCCTCCAGGAGCCCCTTTACACCCCAAAAACCCCTCGAACGTGGAAGGTGGGTGCAGAATGTGTCCCCCATGGACGCCAGGAGGAACTGGGGACTGTAGCTGGAGGGGGCCACACGCTGGGTACCCCACGCCACAGAGAGAGGAGGGTGGAGGCCACCAGGTCCATGTCTCTCCTGGACTGAGCACTCCAGAGCTGGCCCCAGCACTGCAGGTGCATCCCAAGGCTCAGGAGATCTTTATTTAGAGCAGAGGAGCCCAGCAGAGAGCAGGATCAGCTTCTCCAGCCCAAATCCCCTCTCCATCCCTTTGAGGAATCCCATGGGAAGGGGATGTTCATCCCAGCCAGCTCTGGATGGGATGTGGTGGAACTCTGTGGGAACCTGTGCCACCAGGGAAGGGGTTGGCTGAGGTTCCTCTCTCCATCTCCTCCTCTCCAGCAGCCACAACACCAAACAAAGTCTCCTAGGTGACTTCCTCAGGAATCCTGGAAATGTCATCTCCTCGGGCAGGAGGCATTGTTCAGGGCAGAGCCTCAGTTCCCAGCTGCACTCCCCAATTTCCCCTGGAGTTTCGCTTCCGCCTATTAAAGCTGGGAAGTGACACAGCCCAGAGGCAGGGACGGTGCTGACCTCATTCGCAGCTCCAGGTCCGAGCCACGGTGGTGATGTGAGCTCCAGGAGTGCAAGCTGTCCCGAGGGATGCTCCAAGCACCCCTGGGATGTAGCAACCTCGCTGGAAGGAGCTTTGGCTGGAAAAAGTCATTTGATTGTGAGTGTTCCCCATGGGAAAGGTTTCACTCCCTTGCTGGGGCATGGAGAAGCATGGAGAGTGGGATGTGGGCTCCGGAGCTCCTCAGCTGGGGACACTCCACGAGAGTCCGGGAAGGACCAAGTCCAGGAAGACCAGGATGATGCAAGATAGTGCTGGGAATGCTCAGGCTGCACCCTGGTGTGCTCACCCAGGACCTGCTCTCAGCCCAAGGCAGCAAATCCCTTAGAATCCTGACTCCAGGTTTGCATCCCAATAGAGGAAGTTCCAGCTCAACAGCAGGAGAACTTCTGGCCTTGGAGGGTGCTGGAGCCCTGGCCCAGGCTGCCCAGAGAGCTGCTGGAGTCTCCAGCTCTGGAGACATCCCAAACCCAGCTAGGCACCATCCTGGGCAAGCTGCTGAAGCAGGGAGGGTTGGACTAGATGATCTCCAGAGTCCCTCCCAACCCCAAACACTCTGATTCTGTGTCTCCACCCACCAGCGACCTCCAAACTCTCCTTGTCCCTTCCCTCCCCACCACTGTCCAACCAGAAGAGTTTAACTCTCTCCCAGCTCCACATCTCCCGACGCACTTCCCAGCAGCTCCAGTCCCAGTGGGACTCACCCCAAGGAGGTCAGATTTCAGCTGGGGTTGGGATTTGAAGGTCTGCAGCTCTGCTGTTCTTTTGGGGGGTCGAGAGGAGGGTTGGAGGGGAGGAGATGCTCATTTCCTGCCTGCTCAGCATTCCTCTCAGCTTAACCCTTTGCCAAGCCTCTCCCTACAGATGGACAAAGCTCACTGGCAGCTCCAGGAGGCTGCAAACCATCCTCGGGATGCCCTTCAAAAGTTCTGAGTGTCCTCTGAGGTGGAAGAAATCTGCCTTGGGTTGGAATGGGTAGGAAACCTTGGCTTAAAATTGATCCTTGGCTTAAAACTGATAGGAATCTTTGGTGTAAAATTGATCCTTGGCTTAAGATCAATAGGAATCTTTGGCTTAAGATTGATCTGAATCCTCAGCTTAATAGCTACTTGGCTTAAAACTGATGCCACTCTTTGGCTTAACATCAAGAGGAATCCTCAGCTTAAAACTGCTCAGGATCCTTGGCTTAAACCCACTCAGAATCCTTGGCTTTCAATCAGCTTGGCCTCAAACCGAGGGGAATCCTCAGCTTCCAATCCCTAGCAAACCTGGGCTGAATTACTTCCAGCAAGCCTTGGCTTAAATCATTAGGACAAGGCTGAGAAAAGCATTGCCCCAGGCTGCTGCTTTCCCCATGCTTGCCCTGTGCACACCCAGCCCCAGCCCNAGCTGAGGGAACTGGGCTTGCTTAGCCTGGAGAAGAGGAGGCTCAGGGTCTCTTCCAACCTTCCATGACTCTGTGCTGCCTCCACTTTCCAAGCCTTGCTCTCTCCTGGTTTGCCACCACCCACCCCTGCAGCACCCCCAGGAGCCCCCAGGCCACCCCATCACCCTCCAGAGCTCAGCTGGATGAAGAAACCACCTTGGGCCAATAGGCAGTTTTCTCATCAACCCCAACTTTTATGGCTGAGGAAGCAGTGAAGTCACCATGACCCCAACACCCCTCAGCTGCTCCCACCAGCAACCCATTCCACAGCCCAAGGTCACCTCCTGCTCCCACTCCCCTTTTACTCCAGCCCCCAGTGACCACCAGTTTCCACCAGCACCTTCCAGAAGCACTGCCTGCACCACTAACAAAGCAGAAGAGCCACATTTTGGGGCCAATTTTCTTCCCAAGCAATGTTTCCTTGTTTTCTTGTCAGGGAAGAGAGGACAATGAGTGGCTGAGAGCAGCACAAACCAGGGCACCACACCCTGAGGATGTAAACATCTCAGAGCATCCTGAGCCAGGGTATTTCCAGCCACTGGAGTCAGCTCAGCCCACCACTGCCTCTGTTTCTCCTCCCTGAGGGAGAAACTGAGGCATGGGGAGGTGGAAGGAAGCCAAGAGAGAAACTGCCCAAGGTTTGCAGGGCAGCCAGGAGCTGAAGCTGGCTCCCAGGCATCTGCCTTCACCTCCCAATTGCTGCCTGCTCCAGGAGTAAGGTTTGCTATTAATAACTCCTGGTTTACTCCACTGGAACAGAACCCAAACCATCCTCCCTCTCCTTGGGAGCTGCTCCAGCAGCACTAACCCTTCCCTAGGGACACAACCTCCCCAAATTGCAGCTCAAGCAGCAGCAAAGGGAGAACCTCCTGCCACTGCTGGGGCCACCACACATCTCCTGCTCCAAGGAGGAAAAGCACCAGTCCAGACTGACATTGTGGTGCAGAAGAACTTGAGAACTTCTCCTTTCTGGAGGTGGCTGGGTCCTGCCCCCCCTGGAGTCATTTCCTGCCTCTGCTGGGATGTCTCCAGAAGGTCCCCAGCAGCTGTGCCAGAGGAAGGCACCGAGGCATAGGATGAGGAACCTTCTCCTCACGGCTCTCCTGGCTCTGCACTCTGCTCTAGGTAAAGAAATCTCTTCTGTGGCTTTTCCAGCTCCAGATGGAATCTTCTCGGGCTGCTGAGGGCTGACTTGGAGTCATTGCTGCACTTCTGGGATGTGCCAAGGGCATTTGGGGTGGGATTCAGGAGGGGCTGGGAGGTCTTGGGGGGTTTGGTGGGAGATGAAGGGAGAAAACCCAACCCTTGGGGAGGAGATGATGAATGAATGAATGAATGTGAAAGTGTGTGCTGGGGAATAAAGTGTTTGGGGAATATTGGCTGGGCTGGGGAATAGTGGATGTGCCTGAGGAATGCTTTGGGCTTGGGAATGTTTGGGCTTGGAGGATAAAGGCTGCTCCTGGAGGATAAAGGCTGTGCTTGAGGAATGCTGTGTGTTTGGGAATCTTGTGTGAGCTTGGAGGATTAAGTCTGCACTTGAGGAATGTTGTCTGTGCCTGGGAATCTTGTCTGTGCTGGGAGGATAAAGTCTGTGCTTGGGAATCTGGTCTGTGCTGGGAGGATAAATCTGCTTGGGAATCTTGTCTGTGCCTGGAGGATAAAGTCTGAGCTTGGGAATCTTGTCTGTGCTTGGAGGACAAAGTCTGTGCCTGGGAATCTTGTCTGTGCTGGGAGGATCAAGTCTGCTTGGGAATCTTGTCTGTGCCTAGGAGTCTTGTCTGTGCCTGGAGGATAAAGTCTGTGCCTGGGAATGTTGTCTGTGCCTGGGAATCTTCTCTGTGCTGGGAGGATAAATCTGCTTGGGAATCTTGTCTGTGCCTGGAGGATAAAGTCTGAGCTTGGGAATCTTGTCTGTGCCTGGGAATCTTGTCTGTGCTGGGAGGATCAAGTCTGCTTGGGAATCTTGTCTGTGCCTGGGAGTCTTGTCTGTGCCTGGAGGATAAAGTCTGTGCCTGGGAATGTTGTCTGTGCCTGGGAATCTTCTCTGTGCTGGGAGGATAAATCTGCTTGGGAATCTTGTCTGTGCCTGGAGGATAAAGTCTGAGCTTGGGAATCTTGTCTGTGCCTGGGAATCTTGTCTGTGCTGGGAGGATCAAGCCTGTGCTTAAGGAACCCAAGCTGTGCCGGCAGAGTACCTCGGGTGCTGGAGGACAAAGCCTATGCCGAGCAGAGGCTGCTCCTCCAACGCTTCCCCCGTTCCTCTGGAAGGGAGCTGGGAGCTGTTCAGAGGCAGACTCAGGCACAGGGGATTACAAACAAAACCCCAAGCAACCCCAGGCAGGATTTCCTGAAGCCTTAGGTGAGCAACTTCAAGAGATCAAGGACAGGGAGGGAGAGTCCGGAGCTGGCAGCACCCCCGGGAGGGGCTGAGCAGCAGCTGGGGAGCAGGAACCTGGAGCTCCTTAGGGATGGGAACACATCTGAGAAGGCAGCAGAGAACTGGGGAGCTGAGAACTGCTCCCCCCCAACCACAAAGAGCCTTCCTCCTCCTCCTCCTCCCTGCCCGAGCTGGAGGAAGGCAGCCAAAGACAATCCATCACCCGAGGGGGTTAAGAGAGGCAGCGGTGCTGGGGGAGGGAGGCAATTCCCAGCTGGAAGCTCAGCTCTCTGCAGGCTCCTCTCAGCTTCTTAGCCTGGCTCCAGCGTCAACACAACTTGGAATAACTTTCCCAGAAGCTTCATGCCTGGGAGGAGCTGTCCTGGGAGCTGGAGGAGGAGGGGATGGGGAAGGGTGAGCGTGGGAAGAGGTGGCTGGGGAGTGCTGGGGCTGGGCTGCACCAGGCAGCTCCCCAGATCAGTCCTGTGCTGGGCTGGGGGCAGAGTGGCTGGAAAGTGCCCAGGGGAAAAGGCCCTGGAGGGGTTGGGCAGCAGCAGCTGAAGAGGAGGCAGCAGAGTGCCCAGGGGGGCAAGAAGGACAAGAGCATCCTGGCTGGGATCAGCCCCGGGGGGGGGCAGCAGGGCTAGGGCAGGGCTTAGCCTCCTGCCCTGGGCACTGGGGAGGTCACAGCTGGAATCCTGGGCTCAGCTTTGGGCTCCTGACTCCAAGCAGCACCCAAAGGTGCTGGAGTGTGGCCAGAGCAGGAGAAGGAAGGTGGGGAAGGGGCTAGAGCACAAGGGCTGTGAGGAGCAGCTGAGGGAACTGGGGTGGCTTAGCCTGGAGAAGAGGAGGCTCAGGGGAGATCTTCTGGCTCTCTGCAGCTCCCTGAGAGGAGGCTGGAGCCAGGGGGAGCTTGGGCTCTTCCCCCAAGGGAGAGGAGAAGAGGAAACAGGCTCAGGTTGCCCCAGGGGAGGTTCAGCTTGGCCATGAGGAAGGATTTGGGTTAGGCCTGGCCCAGGGCAGTGGTGCAGTCCCCACCCCTGCAGGGGTTTAAACCCCACCCAGATGTGGCACATGGTTTGGTGGCCATGGTGCTGTTGGGTTGACAGTTGGGTTTGAAGTTCTTAGAGGTGTTTCCAACCTTAAGGTGGCCACCAACAGGAAGGTGGCTGCAAGGGAAGGAGCCCTCCCCTCCCAGCACACCTGCACTCAGGGAACACCCTTGGGGCCCAGCTCCAGGCTGCTCTGGAACACGATTCCTTTTGCTGTGGAGCCCCTGGCTTCATCAGGAGCCAGACTGTGGCTCCAGGACTCCCCCCAGGCAGCAGCAAAGCCCTGGAGAGATCCCTGTGGAGCCACCCCCAGGCAGCTGAGCTCTCTGGGGTTTGTTTGCCCTGCAGGGAATGCTGAGGCAGCAGCAGAAGAGGAGGACATGACTGAGTTCCTGTATGAGTATGCATCTCGCTTCGGTGAGCAGCCCCTGGGGGCTTTCTCCTCCCTCTTGGGGCAAGTTGGGGTCCCTGGGCTTGGGAAGGGTGCTGGGAGGTCTGCAGCCAGCCTTCACCAGGCAGGGTTTGCCCATAAACACCCCACCCTCAGCAATGGAAAGGTACCAAGCAGCCCCTGAATCAAGCTCTCTCTGCAACCCCAAACAAGCCTCCAGGGACACCCAGCTCCAACCACCCCACCCTGGGCTGTCACCAGCTGCTTGCTTCCCCCAGAGGCTGCTGGAGCTCTGGCTCAGGCTCCCCAGGGCAGTAACACAGCCCCAGAGCCTCCTGGAGCTCTGCTCCAGGCTCCCCAGGGCTGCAGCCACTGCCCCAAGGCTGCCAGAGCTCCAGCAGCCTCTGGCCACTGCTCTCAGCCACATGAGGTGACTTTGGGGCTTGTCCTGTGCCTGGACAGGAGCTGGACTGCCTGATCCTGGAGGCTCCTTCTGCCTCAAGGCATTCTCTGGTTCTCCAGCTCTAATTCAAGCCCAAAGCTGAAGGCTGAAGGCAAGGAAGGGGCTGGCAGGGGCCTGAGGCCACTCTGGCATCAGAACTTTGCAGGAACACCTGATGATGGCATGAGGGAAGGGTGGCACTTGCCTCACCTCATGCTGGGTGTCCCCAAGCCCCTGGGAGTGTCACTGGTGGCCAGGATCTCCACCAGCTTTAAAAGGAGGCTCTGGGGCCACCCTCAGATGGAAACCTTGCTGCCTGAGACACAGCAGGAACCTCTCAGAAAGCTACAGAACCTGAAGGAGAGAAGCAGGGAGTGGTCTGGCTTGGAAGGGACCTCTCCAGGTCATCCAGCCCAACTGCCCTGCAGCCAGAAACCTTCAGCTAGAGCAGGTTCCAAGCCTCATCTGTGGCATCCCCGAAAATCTGGGCTTGAAAGGAACCTGTCAAGGTCACCTAGGCCAACCCTGCCCCCCTGCAGGCAGCAGGGACATCTCCAAGCAGGGCAGGTTGCTGAGAGCCCCAAGGGTTGATCTCTCTCCTCCTGCCTGGAGAGGGTTGATCTCCTCCTTCCTGGAGAGGGTTGATCTCTCTCCTCCTGCCTGCAGAGGGTTGATCTCTCTCCTCCTGCCTGGAGAGGGTTGATCTCTCTCCTCCTGTCTGGAGAGGGTTGATCTCTCTCCTCCTGCCTGCAGAGCTTTGATGATCTCCTCCTGCTTGCAGAGGGTTGATCTCTCTCCTCCTGCCTGGAGAGGGTTGATGATCTCCTCCTGCCTGGAGAGGGTTGATGATCTCCTCCTGCCTGGAGAGGGTTGATCTCTCTCCTCCTGCCTGGAGAGGGTTGATCTCTCTCCTCCTGCCTGCAGAGGGTTGATCTCTCTCCTCCTGCCTGCAGAGGGTTGATCTCTCTCCTCCTGCCTGGAGAGAGTTGATCTCCTGCAGCCCCCAGCAAACTCAGCCTCAAACCCCAACAGGCTCTGAAATTCACTTTCCAACCTGGGCAACTGCTGCTGGGGGTTGCTGGTGCCCTTGGAGGGGCTGGGGTGGGTGAGAGGTGTGAGCTGGTTGGGCTGAGGAGCAGCACAGAGCAGTCAGGGCAATGTTTTGGTTGCAGGTGATTACTTGTATGCCACAGTAGAGTACTACTCTGAGAACATCACCCTCATCCCTACCACCTATGTGTATGAGGTGAGTTGGACTTGCTCCTCCTGCCTCCAGAAGGCCCAAAAGAGGGGCTGGCTCCTTCCCCAAATCATCCCTGCAGGAAGAAAGGGGGTGGGGGTGGGGAAAAAAGGCTGAAAAGCTTTGATTTTGAAAGCACTGAACAAGAAGCAGCAGCTTGGCCAAAGAGTGGCCAGGGGACAGCTGCCTTGCTCTGTCACTGGGCCCAGGGGAAGCTCAGGGAGGAGGAGGAAATCCACACATGTCCTGGTTAGATCCTCTCAAAGCTGGCCCAAAAGGAGGGATGGCTCTGGGTACTGCTCAGCCAGCCCAGGGCATTGCTTTCCCCAGGTGAATCCCCTCCAGGGCATCCCTTCCCCCAGCTGAATCCCCCCCAGGGCATCCCCTCCCCTCCAAACCCCCCCAAGCACCAGCAGGCTGCTGGGGCAGGGTTCCCAGCCCAGGATCTCTCCTCTCCCAGGGTTCAGGGCTGGGTCTCAGCTCTGGGAAGGCTGAGATTTGTTCCCCAAGGAGTCCTCAGCAGGAGGGGAGCTGAGGAGCTCCTCAGGGCATGAAGCCTGCCCCTGCCAAGTGATTTCTGACTGATTTCTTTCCCCTGCCTTGCCAGCAGACTCAGGAGCCTGAGGAGTTCCAGGAGTCAGTGGGATCACCTCTGCAGTGCCACCTCCTCCTCATCCTCTTCCTCAGCCTACTCAGGTTCCTGCTATGACCTCCCCAAGGCTCCTCCTCAGAAGGTACTGAAGCTCTCTAGGATTCCAGCCCTCAAAGCTCCATCCTTTCTCAAGCCAGAACCAGTTGCCACCCTGGGGACAAGCCCTGAAGCCACCAACCACCCCAAAAGGCATTTTAGGGAGTTCTTCTCTTTGCCCACAGCCTCCAGTGGGAGCTTCCATGCTGCCAACACCCTGCTGCTACCCCCAACCCAAACTGAGTCCCAGCCCCAGCTCCCTCCACTCCCAAACCCACCCTTTTCCTCCCCAAACCCTGTGGTTGGAGCTCCCTGCCATCCCAGGTGCCCACCAAAGCCCTGTCCCACCCCAAGCCTGGCTGGAAACCCAACAGGAGGAAGGTGGCAGCCACTTCCTCCCCTCCTTCCCCTTGTTCCAGGAGCTTGGATGGGAGAACAGGACAAGCTCATGGCTCCAAACCATGTGGTCACCTCCCTTTCCAGCACAGTTGGGACTTCACAGGGCAGCTGCTGTCTCCAGAGCCTCCTTGAGCAAGCCCTGAAGAGCTTTGTAATGACTTGGTTCTTTCCTATTTCCTCTTCTCCTGCTCTACATGTGAAGTGCTGCCAAGAAAATGACTAACAAGCAGCAGTCAGTCTCCAGCCTGAAGCCACCAACTCTCTGGGAGAGCAGGTCAAAAGCCAGCTCTGTCCACCCTTCAGTTGGGCTAAGCTGCTGCTCCTCCTGGCCCAATTCCCAACCCTCTTTCTCTAGGGAAATAAAAGCCTCAGCACCTTGGGGACCCAGCTGCAAGACTCTGCCAGCTCTCTTCCTCTTCCCAAGCCACCAAGTGAAATGGCAGCAGTTGGGGATAAACCTTCTGTGGCAGCAGCCATCCCCCAGGAGGCTGGTGGTGTGGCCCAGAGAGTGCTTTGGGTTGGAAGGGACCTTCTAGATGTTAACTAGTCCAACCCCCTGCACTCTAGATCTTTTCCCAGTGTTTCTAAGCACTTCCAACTTCCAGCTAGCACAAAGAAGCTGCCACAAGGAGACTCCACAACCTCTCTGCAAAGCCTGGGCCAGGGCTCCAAGCTGAGCCTAACACCAAACAAGTTTCTCCTCCTGCTCAGCTGCAAGCTCCTGGCTTCCAGTTGCTGCCCAGTGCCTCTTGGCCTGGCCCTGTGCACCCCTGAGCCCTGGTTCAACCCCCCAGCAGTTATCCCCTTCATCAAACCTCATTTTTTTTTAGCCCTTCCCTAAAATAAAACATTTCCCAGACCAAATATGGCTCCAAATTGGCAAGATTTGGCCTTTCTGGCCCCATTTTAACCCCCTTCTCAGTCAAGAAGAGACCCAGGCTACCTGAACTCTCCTTGTTTGATCCTGAGGCAGGAAATATTCTCTCTCCTCAGTGTACCCAAGGCAGAGCAGAGCAGCAGAGGTTCCCATGTTGCTTTGCTGTGTGGATTTGTTGTTTTCTTTTCCTTCTGCCACTGAGTTGCCAACATGTCTCCAGTTCTTTGCATCTCAGAGTTAAAAGAATAAACACATAAATATTTGGAATTGCTTGTCTAGGAGGCACTAACACTTCCAGCCTGGCAGAGTGCTCCTGCCTGCAGGGAGCATGGAGAGTGTTAGCAGCTTGCAGACATCATTCAGCAGCCTCTGAATTCTTTGTTTTCTATACTTTAAACAGAGAAATATTATTCAAGTAGCCAAAAAGTTTTCCATGCTTCCAGATGTATATGAACTAGACAGAGCTACCCTGGGGTGCCTCAAAATGAAAGAGCTGTCCCTGAAGCCCAGCATGGCTGGGGTGGGAAGAGACCTCATCCAGTGCAACCCCTGGGATCCAGCAGGGTCACCCCCAGCAGCTGGCCCAGGGTCACCTCCAGCTGGGCTTGGAATCTCTCCCCAGGAGGAGACTCCATAGCCTCTCTGCAAAGCCTGGGACAGGCTCCAACACCCTCACACTAAACATCTTCCCAGCCTCCCCTGGCCTCTCCCCAGCAGTTCCTTGGCTCTCTGGAGCTGGGGAGCCCAGGGCTGGCCCCAGGAGCCCAGAGGTGACCTGAGGAGGGCAGAGGAGAGGGGGAGGAGAACCTCCCTTGCCCTGCTGCTCCCCCTCTGCTGCCTGCAGCCCAGGAGCCCCTTGGCCTTCTTGGCCCCCAGGGCCCATGGCTGCCTCCTGGCCACCTTCTTGTCCCCCAGCACTGCCAGCTCCTTCTCCATGGAGCCGCTTCCCCGCCGCTCCCGCCCCAAC
>VWZX01005941.1:69244-84015 GCA_013399015.1 Galbula dea
GTTATTGCCCCCCGGGGGCAGGCCCCTGCCCTTGCCCCGGTTGCCCTCCACAGGGTGTCCCCCCCCCCCTGCCCTCCCCTGTCCCCGATAACCCCTGACCCCGACACGCTCCTTTCCCGCCATCCCTCGCGCGCGCGCCAAGCCAAACCCCTCCCCTCTCCCCTCCGTGACGGACAGCGCACCTAACCAATCACGCGTCGCCCTCCCTCAAACGGGTGTGACCAATAAGCGTTGCTGCTGTGCGGAGGAAGCCCCGCCCTATCCCAGGGGGCGTGGCTGCGGCAGGGGGCGCCATGCGCCATGTCATGGAGGCTCAGTCTGCGAGCGGCCATTGACGGGATCGGAGCTGCGTGTGGAGCGCGGCGGCTGCCCGCGGCGGTTTCCTCCTTACTGCCGGTTCCTTTCCTCTCATCGCTGCCGTAGCAGCGTCAACAGCAACAGCAGCGATCCCCCGCGGCCGTTCCCCCTCCGTCGCGCCCGGCCACCCTCCCTCGCTAGTGAGGAGCCGCGGGAGGGGGTGGCGATGGAGATGAAGAAGCGCATCAACCTGGAGTTGAGGAACCGAGCCCCCGAGAAGGTGAGGGCCGGCGGCGCTCCCGGCCCCGCACCGGGCCCACCACCATCACCACCACTCCCACCATCACCCCAGGCCGCACAGCCCCGGCGGTATCGCTGTATCTGGGTCAGCCGTTGGCGCAGGAGCCCCGCGGGGCGCGGGAGGCGCTTCCGGGAGCCTGCCCCGGGGCGGGGGGCGGCGGGCGGCGGGACCCGCGCCCCCCTTCCTGCATCCCTCCTTCTGTCCCTCCCTTCACCTTCTTCTTTCTTTCCTTCCCTCCCTTCCTCGCCGACGCCGACTTGGCCCCACCGCGGGCTCTCTCCTCGCCCCCCACCCCCCGAAGTTGGCGGAGGGGCCGCGGGCGAGCCCCCAACTTGTGGCCGCCGTTAATCCCCTTCCCGGCTCCGAGTTGCGAGCGCGGCAGAGAGTAAACAGGTCCCGGCGGAGCCGAGTCCAACCTCAACCTTTCCCGCATCCTTGTTTGTTATTTGTTTTTTTTGTTTCATGAACAGTTTTCCGCCCCCCATCATCCCCCACCTCAGTGCTGCGTGGCTCCGTCCCGCCCCTCCGGGCACACATGGGGAGAACCGGGGGGGATCTCCCCACTCCATCGCGGGCTCTTTCCCGTTTCCTAGAGGGGGAGGAAAAATGGAAAGGCAAAAAAGGGGCAAATTTGGGAACTCACGTGCGCGGCAGGGTTACTCTCTCATCCCCCGTCCCACACGGCCCCGGGGGACACCCCACGCCTGCCCTCTGCGTGACGGTTCTCCATCTAAGCTGGGGTGGAACAATCAGCGCCGGGAGCCTCAGGAGTAAAGTCCAGTTGGGTGGCTAACACCTCCCTGACTTGGCTCGTGGGGTGTTTGGGGGGGGAATAAAGCGCTGCAAACTCTGGATTTAAGCAAGCATCTTGCGTTTGGAGAAGTTTATGAGGGAGATGAGGAGGTAGGTGCTCGTAACGTTGTGGTGTTCTTGGGCATAGCCAGGGAGGATCACGAGATCCTGGGAGCTTGAGTTCAGCCTCGGTGCTTGTTTGGAGTCGTGTTTTCTGAGGGGGGGGACGGGACAAAAACCCCAACCGTGGTGAGACTTTTCCTGCAGCTTGCTCAGAGGTTTCTGCTGCGATCCTAAAATGGGATTATTTAACAGGGGAAAGGAAAAGTCACCTTGTTCATGTCCTTTCTAATGAGTGGTAGGTTCCACTGTAGATACAATAATTGAAAATTAATTGGCTGCTCCTCGTTCCCCTTCTCCAAGCCCTGTATCGATTAGCCAGTTCTTTCGGTGGCTTTGGCATCAGGAAATTGCTTAATTAGGCTTCATTAACCTGTGGGACTTGCTGCAATAATCAGCTGGGGCCAGAAGGGTTGGGGTTGGAAAAGCAGGAGGTTTGAATGAGCACACATTAACTTGTTCCTAAACTCTAATAATTAGGCAGTGAAGGGCAGCTCCTAGCCCAGGAAGTGCTGAAAGTGTTTAATCAATAAAGTTTGGTGGCTTCTGCAGAATCTGAAGCCTGTTTAGGGGAAGGGAAACTGTTGCAGCCTTTTCTTTATTGAAATGAAGTGTTGGTGATTTTGGGCCATGAAGCCTGGTTGAAATTCAAACCAAACCCCAAAGGGGACTGATCTTTTAACTGTCTCCAAGTGGTGGTTGAGGTGAAGCTTGTGGTTTTGTGGTGCTTCCTGAGCTGCTGAGTGACTGGCTGTCCTGTTTGAAGGTGACAGAGTTGGTGTTGGATAACTGCCGCTCCAGTAACGGGGAGATCGAAGGGCTCAGTGATTCCTTCAAAGAACTGGAGTTTCTCAGCATGGCCAATGTAGAGCTGACATCCTTGGCCAAGCTGCCCACCTTGAGCAAGCTCCGAAAGGTAAGTGGAGATCTGCTCTGGAGTCAGAAGTCATGGGTGAGGAGCCACAGTTGGGCCTTTTGGTGCTGGTGGTTGAGCTGGGGTGGTGCTGAGGGTGGTTGAGGAGGTGTTAGTATCTTGTCCAGTCCACAGCTGTGTCTAGTCACTGTGTTTTAGGTAGTTATTTTTAAGATTTGAAATTGGTTTGGGTATTTCCAGTTAATTTTCTGGAGTTCTGGGCTCCCCAGCTCCAGAGAGCCAAGGAACTGCTGGGGAGAGGCCAGGGGAGGCTGGGAAGATGCTGAGGGACCTGCAGCAGCTCTGGCAGGAGGAAAGGCTGAGAGCCCTGGGGCTGCTGAGCCTGGAGAAGAGCAGCCCCACAGGGGAGCTGCTCCATGCCCGGCAAGAGCTGAAGGCTGGGGGCAAGAGGCTGGGGCCAGGCTCTGCTCGGGGGTGGCCAGGGCCAACCCAAGGGGCACTGGGCACCAACTGGAAGCCAGGAGCTTGCAGCTGAGCAGGAGGAGAAGCTTGTTTGGTGTTAGGCTCAGCTTGGAGCCCTGGCCCAGGCTTTGCAGAGAGGCTGTGGAGTCTCCTTGTGGGGAGAGATTCCAAGCCCAGCAGGAGGTGACCCTGCTGGATCCCAAGGGTTGCACTGGATGAGGTCTCTAGAGGTCTCTTCCCACCCCAACCATGCTGGATTTGGGGATTCTCTGACTCTGGCCAAACTGGCTTGGGTCAGTGACTCTCAGGAGGGTCAAAGACTTGTCTGCTGATGTTGTGGAGGTTGACCACATCTTGCTGGTGGTGGATGAGATGCTGTTGGGTTGCCCAGTGTTGATGGCAGAATAAAAACATGCTGTGATTTTCAGTGTCATGTGTTCTACTAACTTCAGATGAGGTATCTGGACCCATGAGGTCTTAAGGAGCAGTTGATAATTCACAGAGGAAACATGAGGGAGCTTTTAGAGGGTCAGAGCTTGTTAACTTGTGTGACTCTTCCAAAGTGGTGTGCATTAAATGATTCAAATTGATGTGCTCTGAATCTCACAGAGAGGTCCAAGCCATTTTCATTCCTTCTTTATTTGTTTTTTTTCATGTCTAATAGTTGGAGCTGAGCAACAACATCATTTCAGGAGGCCTGGAGGTCCTGGCAGAAAGGTGTCCAAATCTCACATATCTCAATTTAAGTGGCAACAAAATCAAAGATCTTGGCACTGTGGAAGCTCTTGTAAGTATGGAGTGGGAGGTGCCAGTGGAAGACTTCCTTCCTTCTTGAATCAAGAACCCAGGGCTGTGTGGGAGCAGGTCTTTGAGGCCCAGAGACATCAAATGGGGTTTAAACTGGTATGAGGTGAGAAAGCAGCAAGTGCAAGGAGCAGGGTGATGTGTTCCAGCTGCTCCTGTTCCTTCTCAGCTTGCAGGCACACCAAAGGACCTTTCTTTGCTTACCTGTTGGATGTAGTTTTGTTTCTTGGCCAACTCAGGTGGGTGGGTGAGGTTTGTCAGGGTTCTGCTTGGTCCTGGTGTGATTAACTCCCTGTCCTTGTGCTGCTGCTGGAAGATTCCTCCTGCTCCAAAAGCCAATTCCATCCTGTAGTGTTCAATCCTACCCAGTGCCTCTTGCTCCTGACAAGATGCCTGTAATTAAATCAGTCAGGCTGCTTCCTGCAAAGCTGCTGGAGCTGTTAACTTCTGCCCTTGATGGAACAGAAAGAGGTTGTGCAGACAAAGCCTGACTCCACATCTGGGTGCTGTGAATGCACTGTGGAGTTGATCAGCAAAGGAGCTCTAACTCCTGCAGAGAACTTTAGGAACTAAGTTTGTATTTAATGGGAAACAAAGGGAAGGGGCAAAATACACAGAGTAGCACCAGTTGGAAGGGACCCAATAAGGGTGATGAAGTTCAACTCCAATTCTGTGTGGGGGTAACTGTATTTGGGCCAGGACCACACTGTGGCTGGAAGTACCCTGTCAAGAAATAGGAGGGGAAAAAAACCCAACCCTTTTCATTTGTTTTCAGCAAAATCTCAAGAACTTGAAGAGCCTTGACCTGTTCAACTGTGAGATCACAAACCTGGAGGATTACAGAGACAGCATTTTTGAGCTGCTTCAGCAGATCACATACCTAGATGGATTTGATCAGGAAGATAATGAGGCACCAGATTCAGAAGATGAGGATGATGAAGGTAGCATGGTTAGAACTCCTGGGCTGTAGTAGCTGTGAACACAGCCTGGGTTGTGGTGACTGCTGGAACACAGCAGTGTGGCTCTGAGCTCTCTGTGGAGCTCCTTTGGTGGTAACACAGTGATGCAAGAAGGAAACTCCTGGCTAAGGTGCTGAGAGTTAAACTCTCAGCTGTGGCTAAAGCCTGGGGCCTGGGCTGTTGTCTTCTCAACATCCCCACCACCAGGCAGTGAGATTTGGGCTGTACCAGCTCCTGTTGAAGGTTTCTCAGGGTTCTCTTGGTGCTGGCACTGCTATGTGCCAGTTCCCTGCTGTCCAGGGGCTGCTGCTGAGTCCTTGGACACAGCCAAGTTTGGAAGAACTTGATGAAAGCCAAATTGGAATGTGAAATAAACCTGATATCTGAAAGTAGATGAATAGGTTATTAGCTTGGAAATGAATTGAAGTGGGAAATCACCTCAGCATTTCTTATGTGCTGAACTGAAAGTGGTTGTGTGCTGCAGACAAAGAGATGAGGTGAGAGATGTTTGGCAGTGGAGGTGTTTCACTAGTGAGTGATTAAAGAACAGAGAGATCTCAGCTGTTAGGCTGGTTTTACCCTGAAATGCTGGAGGGTTTGACTCTGGAGAGAAACCTCTTCCCCTTCCACTGCCTGAAGTTTCAGCTCCCATGCAGGAGTTTGCATATGTGGCTGCTTCAGGCATGGAGGATTTTGCCTGAAGCCTGTGATGGGAAAAGCATTGGTAGCCTTTCTTAGAGGGGAAAAATGGGAGAGATTTAGCTCTTTTGAATGCTTAAAATCACATGTGTTGTTTCCCACATCTTGCCTGGGTTGAAAAATCAAACCCAAACCCTTCTGGAAAGAAAGTTTTATCTGGGGCATAGAGACCCAGGAGAGAGGAGTTCATGGAGCATAACTTTGCTCCTTCATTTCAGAAGGAGATGAAGATGAGGATGATGAAGATGAGGATGAAGCTGGTCCTCCAGGAGAGTATGAAGAGGAAGATGATGAAGATGATGGAGGTTCAGATTTGGGGGAAGGTGAAGAGGAGGAGGAAGTTGGCCTCTCATACCTGATGAAAGAAGAGATTCAGGTAAAGTTGGGAAACTCTCCCAAATGCAAGGACTGAAGAGAAGCTGTGGTGATGGAAAGGTGCAGCCCCAGAGGGTGTGAATGCAGGCAGGGGGCAGGGAGGGCTTGGAGAGCTGTCACTGGAGTGTGAGGTGCTGCCTTGAACAGGAGTGGTGGCAGTGGGCTGTCAGGATGGTGCTGGTTGACTCCCAGGACCTGGGTCACTATTCTCTCACCCTTCATGGTGCAGGGTGGTGGAGCCTCTTTGTTCTCTGGAAGCTAGAGAAGCCTCCTCAGATGTTCCTCAGCAGTTTGAAACCAATTGTCAGAAGAGAAACACATGTGAAGTAGAATAAATTCATTTCTTTTGGGAAAGCAAACAGCCTGGCAAGACAAGCAGGAGGTAGCAGCACTTGAAGTAGAATGAAGCACAGGAAAAGTGTGGTTTTTGCTGTAATAAATGAGGTTTTTTTCTTTACCATGCTCTCTAGAAGTATTTAGTGGTTGTGGGAAGTAGCCCACAGGATCTTTTGGATAGTAACTGTGCTAAAAAGCAAGTGAGGGAGCATTAAGGTAAGAGAACATCCATGTTTCAGAAGGTTAGGAGTAGATTGGTGTGATCCAAACTGGTCATGACAAATGAGGGATGGACAGAAGCAGAAGCCAGGAGTCCTGGCTCCATCCTTTCCCTTGGAAGCTTTGGTTTGGTTTTATTCTTGTCAGCAACACTTGTATGATCTGCTTCCCACTGGAACTTCAGTTCTGCTTCAGCACTCTGAGCAGGCAGTGCCTGGAGCACAGCTCATGAGGTCAGAACTAAACTCTCCTTTGAAGCCAAGACCTCAGAGGTAGCTCTTTGGGAAAGGAAGAGTCTGGCACTAGGAGGAATGGATTGTGGGTGGTTGTGTTAGTAAGTGCCTGTGCTCTGCATGTTGGGTGAGCAGGAACTGTTGCACAGAGCCCTGGTGCTGTGAGGGGAGCTCAGCACCCTGCTGCTTCTGACCATCCATGGTGCCACAAGAGCAGACACTGAGGTCACAGGCAGGGGGTGGTCAGGGTGAGATCTGTAGAGCTTTGAGAGTCTCTTGGCTTTTCCCTGGTGTTTTCAGGGCACTGATGTCTTATCCTCAAGACTTTGGGTTATCTTCCAGGCTTGCCCTGACACCAGTAGGGCAGAGATCTTGCACCAGTGTCATTTTCTGGGGCTGCTGATTGCTAATTGGTTTCCATTTTTCACTTATCAGCATAAAGCCCCCAGGAGAAGACCAACAACTTGATTCATTAGACACAGAAACAAGCATTTGGTAGAGTTCTGGTTTCTCCTCTTCTTGTCCTTGAATGACACTTGGGTCCCAGGGAAAACCAAAGCTGTTTGTCATCTCTTTGTGCTCTTGTGGCTCCTTAAGCTTCCTCTTGGGCTGGTGGAAGGTAGTGGGGAGTGGGAGCAAAGCATGAGGAGTCCAGGCCAGCTAAAAGCATTTGCCTGGGTGAGTTTGCTGCATCTTCTCCAGATGGCCAGGAGCAGGTGTAAATGTGGTGTGGGACCTCAGGACAGAGTGAGGCTTCCTGAAAGCCATGGAAGTGAAATTTGTGACCATATTTCACTCTTTCCCTGAAGGATGAAGATGATGATGATGACTATGTTGAAGAAGGAGGTGATGATGAAGAGGAAGGTAAGTTTGCAAGGTGGAAATTGGGACTGGAACAACTGATGCTTCCTAATTCTGTAACTCTTCTACCCTCAAACCCAAATCCCTCCTTGGCTGGGCTGTTCCTGGAGGTCTGTGCTTATTTTAGGGGCAGTTTAAGCAAGAGTCGAGCAGGCAGGAAAGGAGCTGGGCAGTGCTTGATAGTTTTGGTGGCTCACTTGGAAAACAAGGAAGAACTGAGTGTTCAGAGTCTCTTGTTGAAGCACTTCTCTGAACTGAAAGACACTGGATCTCCTCCAGAGTGGGAAGGGGGCAGGAGCCTGCTTCCCTCCTCCCCCTCCACCGAGGTCTCCTGCTGCCTGGTGGTGAGAGGGTTGGGAGATCCTTTGTCTCCTGTGGAATGTCCTTCCAGTGGCATTGTCTCAGATAAGAGTGGCTCCACTCTCTGAACCTTCTGCTTCCTCTTCCAGCTCTGCCAGCAGGCTGAGCAGCTCCTCCCCCTGTTGACACCTCCCACAGGTATTCTCCTTGCTGCCACCCACCCCCTGGGAAAGGCTGAGCCCTGGATGGCTGCATGTTTTGGTGGGAGTTCTGGCTGGGATTCTGGGATCCACTCTGGCCAGAAGAGCCTGGTCTTCTGCTGGGTGGAGACCAGAGTGAAGCTCCTTCTGCAAGATTTGATTTTCATCAGCTGCAGTTTCCCTCTGGAGCTAGCAGAGCTTCATCCCCCTCCCTGCTCACCCTGCCTGTGTTAACTGTTGCCCCACACTCTGCTTGCTGTGCTCCTTCAGGGCCTCTTTTGGAGGTGTGGTTCCATTGCCCTGGCTTCCCCCACACCTCCTCTGCCTCTCTCCAGAGCTGCTGTGTTCCTGGCAGGCTCTGTGCTCCCCTGGTGTTTCCCTGCCTCAGGAAAAACCCTGTACAACCAGATCTGCAGCTCTGCTGCTGGCTGAGCTGGCTCTGGAGCAGCAGCCAATATGGAACATGTAGATGTGGTGCCTGGGGACATGGTTTAGTGGTGAGCATGGTTAGGTTAATGGTTGGGCTTGATCTCAGAGGTCTTTTCTGTGTGATCTGATTGTGGGTTTAACTCTTCTGTGGTTGCCCTGGCTATGCCCACACCTTGGCTGCCTCTCTCCTGAGAGCTGCTGGCTCCAGGTGGCCTTGCTGCTCCCCTGGTGTATCCCTGCCTCAGGAAACCCCCTGTAGGGTGAGATCTCCCCCTCTGCTGCTGGCTGAGCCAGCTCCAGAGCAGTTTCCAACCACATCTGGTGAGAGCAGCCCTTTCTCAGGCCTGGCTGAGCATTGTGGCTGCAGCCCAAGTGGCTGCTGAAGGTTTCTGGATTGTTAGGTGTCTCCACTGGAGGGTAGAAAACTCCATGGACAGCTGTGGGCATCAGCACAAAGGTGGAAGAGTCTTGACAAAAGACTTGGGAGGTAGAGGCAAGGGTTGAGAGTCCCTGGAGGAGATGTGCTGCAGTGTGTGATGCTGACTGAGCTTGGAGTGACCCCAGAAGGACACATCACCTGGAGGCCATGGTACTACTGATATCCAGCTCCAGAAGGAGCAAAACTTTCAGTGAAGGTCTCTCCTTTAATGAATGGAATCTAAGTGGCTGCAAAGGAAACCTTTTGGCTTGGGCAGAGTTTTGCATTTCAGGATTTCACCACCAGAGTGCAGAGTCCACTGCTGGGATTGCAACTCTGCCTGCAAGGAAAGGCAGAGGTGGAACTGGGAGATGTTTGTCCTTGGAGAGGGAGCAGGGCATGGCTCCCTGGCTGCTGCAGGTGCTGCCTTTGGGGCAGGGTGTGTGCAACTTCTGAAGGCAGGGAGGTGTCAAAATGCCATTTGCATTTGAGCTCTCAAATAGATGTTGGCAGAAACACTTCTTTATAGATTGACTTCCTATCACTGACTGTTCTGTGGAATTTGACATGGTTAGCTGGAGCTTGGGTGGGTTGTGCAGAGGGCTGGAAGTGAGTGTGTTTTCAGTGAGTGACCTGGGCAGGCTGAGAGCTGGGGGAGAGGAAGTTCATTGAGTTCAAGCAGGGCAAGGGCAGGGTCCTGCCCCTGGGGAGCAATAACCTCCTGCAGCAGGGCAGGTTAGGGCTTGAGCTGCTGGGAAGCAGCTCCATGGAGAAGGAGCTGGCAGTGCTGGGGGACAAGAAGGTGGCCAGGAGGCAGCCATGGGCCCTGGGGGCCAAGAAGGCCAAGGGGCTCCTGGGCTGCAGGCAGCAGAGGGCCAGCAGCAGGGCAAGGGAGGTTCTCCTCCCCCTCTTCTCTGCCCTCCTCAGGTCACCTCTGGGCTCCTGGGGCTAGCCCTGGGCTCCCCAGCTCCAGAGAGCCAAGGAACTGCTGGGGAGAGCCCAGGGCAGGCTAGGGAGATGCTGAGGGACCTGGAGCAGCTCTGGCAGGAGGAAAGGCTGAGAGCCCTGGGGCTGCTGAGCCTGGAGAAGAGCAGCCCCAGAGGGCAGCTGCTCCATGCCCAGCAAGAGCTGAAGGCTGGGGGCAAGAGGCTGGGGCCAGGCTCTGCTCAGGGGTGCCCAGGGCCAGCCCAAGGGGCACTGGGCACCAACTGGAAGCCAGGAGCTTGCAGCTGAGCAGGAGGAGAAGCTTGTTTGGTGTTAGGCTCAGCTTGGAGCCCTGGCCCAGGCTTTGCAGAGAGGCTGTGGAGTCTCCTTCTGGGGAGAGGTTCCCAGCCCAGCTGGAGGTGACCCTGGGCCAGCTGCTGGGGGTGACCCTGCTGGATCCCAAGGGTCCCCAGAGCTCCCTTCCAGCCCCAGCCACGCTGGGATATGGGGCTTCTGTGAATGCATTAATGCCAAACAAGAAGAA
Source organism: Galbula dea (assembly GCA_013399015.1). NCBI lineage: Eukaryota > Metazoa > Chordata > Aves > Piciformes > Galbulidae > Galbula > Galbula dea. The sequence goes on from VWZX01005941.1 coordinate 79,392, forward strand.
ATCATTTCAGTTACCTTTTCTGAGGGTTATGCTGAGGATGTCTGAGCTGTGTCCATGTCTTTCCCTTAGCAGAAGGCATTCGAGGGGAGAAGAGGAAACGAGAGCCTGAGGATGAAGGAGAGGAGGAGGAAGATTAAGCTGCTCTAGCCCCAAGTAGGAGCAGACTCTTCAGTTCCAGAACATGCAATAGTGACCATGCAGATCTCTGTCTCCATGTACCATAGATGTCCCCACAGAAGAGAATATGTTCACTTTTTATAGGAGAAGTGTTGGTTTTACTATTCTTGCCCTTTTTATCATTCCAAATCAATTCTAATAGCCTGGTAGTGACCTATCCTTAGGAACCAGTTTCCAGCCCTAGAATCACTAAAGCCATTGTCAGGTTTTTGTTTTTCCCCCTCTAGACTTTTGTTGGGAGCTCTTTAATTTTCTACAAGCTTGCTGTGGCAGTCACTGGTAGCCCAGAGTTCAACCAACCCATTTGGGGCTTTCCTCTTGTGAATTTCCTTCAAGATTTTGAAGTTTTTATACTTAAAAAGCTGAACTCAGACCTGCTCTAGAGCAAATTCCAGTCTCTCTCTCCAGGAGATGCTGACTGTAGTCCAAGTTTACCAGGGATTCTGTTTGACAACTAGACCACACCTTGATTTTTGCTGTGGGAAAGGTGACTCCTCTAGCAGTTTCCTGAAGTCTTCTATCCCATTTTGTGTCTTACATCCTAAAGCCAAAGTGGGTTTCAGATCCTTTCCCCCCCCCCTGCTTGTTCAGATGTGCTTAGTGTCTTGCTAGATACCTCCAAGGACAGATCTTGGCCAGCTGAGATGGTTGTGATGACTCCATTCTCTCCACCAGACCTAGTCATTGCAGGTGTTAGAAGCAACCAAGCTGCAGTTCGAAAGCATTTGGCTCAAAGTCTTGGTTAAACTTCCACTCCCTTTGCTCCTGCATCCTCCTTTGGGGAATCCTGCAGCAACCATGGGGTTTGGCTGTAGAAAACATCTGCCTGGCTAGTGCAGGGGGTGACAGGTAGCTCCTGCAGGCACCTTGGGTTGTTGGCAGCCAAGCCTCCCACTTGGGTAGAATCATTGAAGGGAGAAAGATGAACACAGATTTGATCTTTCTCCACAAATCACCCTTGAACCTTTTGAAATCATCTTCCAACTTCATGTATAATCATAGGGAAGAGTTCAGGGCTTGGGGGTTTTCTGTTTTAATATGGGGTGGCTGCAGGAACTTGTTCCCTTGCAAAGAGTTGGTGGCAAGTGCAGGTAATGCAGCTGAGCTTGGGGGTTGTTTTTCTAGCAGCCTGATTGGGACCAAGAAGCTTGTGATAATTGGGAACTCTTCCCAAATCCAAGAGCTGAAGAGAAGCTGAGGTGATGGAAAGGTGCAGCCCCAGAGGGGATGGATGCAGGCAGGGGGCAGGGAGGTCTCCCCAGGGTGTCACCTTCTCAAGGTCGGGCACAAAGCATTCCTCCTTAGTCCTGGTTTGGATCTAAAGCAGCAGTCTTGCTAGAGAACTAATTGCCATTTGTTTCCCTTAGATCCTGAACCAAATATCCCACACAGCTTTAGTCAAGAGACTTATTTTTGTAGCTGGCTTGGCTGGCAATAGCTGCCATGAAACTGGAGGAGACAGTGAGTGGGGAGGGAGAGGGAGAGGTTCTGGACCTGGGGAAGAGTCAAGTCACCCATGGATCAGTTACCTGTGAGGAGTTTCACACACTGGCAGACTCTAGATGTGGCTTCCAGCTCTTAAGTTTAGATTCTGCAGGGCTGGAAGGAAGTTCTGCAGGGCTGGAAGTTAGTTCTGCAGGGCTGTGGAAGTTCTGCAGGGTTCAGTTTGTCTGTGTGGGTTCCCTCCCCCCAAACACAGCCTTAAAGGATAGTTTCTGGTGGAGCTGTGAAGCACTGGGATGAGGCAGGTGGCAGTAGGCTTGGAAACAAACTGCAGTGGGGTTTGTCTTTTGCTTTTGGATGAGTTCTCTGTACAGACACTAGAAAAGTCCTGGTCAAAAACTGCATTTGCAGCCACAAGCTGAGTTCCTGTGTTTGCACATGAGCAGCTGAAGGACTAGAAGCTTTGGGTCAGTGCAGATCCTCTTTTGTCCTGGAGGCTCTGTGCTTCAGGCAGTTGCCTTGTGCTCAGCTTTGGAGGCAGAAAAGTCTTTTCCCATCTTTTTGCTTCTTATTGAAGTTCTCAGTGAATGATTGAGACTTGTTCTTTCTGTCTGTGGACTTTAAAGGACCTCCTTGAAACCTGCTGTTTATCAGTGTGTACTTTAAGGTACCTCCTGGGCAGAGTTTCCCTTCCCTGGCTTTGACTGATGCACATCCCAGGAGTTTTCCAGGAGAAACAAACCCAAACCAAACCTTGATGTTGCTGGATGAAAACTTGAGTGCTGGTCTTGTTCCAGTGGTGCCATCAGAGGAGCCAACTGGGCAGCACAAGCTAAACCCCTGGGGGTCAGCAGCCCTTTGAACACTTCCAAACCCCAATTTACCATCTCAAATCTGAGCCTCACCTCAACCCTAACTCCCTGAGCAGCTTTGTCTTCTCCTCCATGACCATATCTCAGCAGAGTTTTGGTGGCTTGTCAGCTGGGCAGTGTCACCTCCTCTTTTTGCTTCCCCCAGTCAGTGATCACAGAGCCTCCAGAGAACTTTGGAAACTTTTTGGGCTTTGCTGGGTGGTCTTTTCATGCAAATCTGGAAGGGTGGGTTTTCTATTTTGTAGAGGTTTTTGTCCTATTTTAATGCTCTTTGTATGGCAGTATGTATATAGTGTGTTTTTGGTTCCTTCTCAACCCTCTTTTTCCCCCTCAGACTTTGGAGTAAACTGATTTTTTTGTGCAACTGTGTTTTGAATAAAGCCATGACAGTGTTAAATTAAAGAGAAACAACAACCCTGCAGCACTCTTCTGAGAATTTTTAGTTGTAACCAACCCTCCCCCCCCCATGTTTTTCCTTCCCCAGGTGTGCTGTAAAATTTTAAATTAAAAAGTTTTCAGACTGAATTATTTCAAATAAATTGAGACTATTGTATTGGATGAGTTCTTTGTGGGCTTGCTGAAGGAATGCAGTTGGAGGTTCATGCTCCTTTCCTCTTCTTTTGGGGCTGGGGAAGCCTGCAGGATCCTGCTTCTTTCTGGAGGGAGAGCTTGGAGTGGTTCTTGGTCACCTTGTGTCAGCTGAGGAAGGATGCTGGAGAAGTTAGTTGTTGGTCACCTTGTCCCAGTGGAGGAAGGATGCTGTGGAAAGCCCAGAGGGATGGCTGGAGAGTTCCCCTTCCCCTGTTTCCAGATGGATTGAATGTAGAAGCAAGTGTTGGAGGTGACAGGAGTTTTGCATCCCACACAGATCAATACCACACAGCAGCTGAGTCTTCAGATGCAAAAAAATGGAAAGCCAGAGCCTGGTTCTATTTGTTTGTTGTTGCTAACTGCTGACTTGCTGTTCCTCAGAGCCTGGTGCTGTCCTTTCCAAGCAGCTGCCTTGGTCTGGGTGAAATACTTCTGGTTGAAGAAGAGTGTTTCAGAAAAGCTGTTTCTCTCCTGCAGGCAGCCACGGCATTGTTTGGGGTTTGGGGCTAGGCCAAGTGCTCTTGGCAAAACTCCTCTGGACATCCTTGAGAAGGCTAGGAGCTAAACAGGCTTTTCTTCTGCTGGGTGACTGCTTAGCCAAGAAATGGGTGGTGGTTTGGGGGGATTTTGTTTTAATTAGAGGCCAGGAATTGCTTTTCCATCTTGGCCACTAGGCAACTCTTTGCCCACTGGAGTGAGAGGCAATGGGGAAGGAGCTTCAAGGTTGTTTTGAACAGAAGTTTTAATCAGCCTTTTGGGGATGCTGGTGGGTTTCTAGCAAACCAGGCTGTGCCATTCTGGTACCCGAATGGTAAAAGAGATGTAATTCGGTGTGTGCAGGCATGTCTCAAAGCAGGAAAAACCTGGTCTGGGCTGCGAGGGCTCCCAAGCTCATCCTGTCAGGGAGAGCAGCTTGTTGGGACCTGTCACAAGCCTCTCTCCCTGCTCCAGCCTGGCAGCCTCTGCTGTTTAAAGCACGCCTCTGCCGCAGCAGCAGCCATCTGCCCGCTTCCCGGCCGACAGATGCTCTCCCAAGGTCCCACACTGCCGTGGCCAGCGGAATCGCGGGCGCTCTGCTGGCCTCCATTTTGTCGCATGAGGGGGAAGCCGTGCTGGCCGGCGGCCGTGCGCCTTCCTGCCTCCTCCTCGTGGAGCCTTTTTCTTTTGCTGCCCCTTCTTTCTCTTTCCTGCCCCTCTCCGCCTTTATCTCCCCCTTCCAGTCCTGCTGTTTCCCCTCCCGTTCCTTCCTCGGCCTCCCAGCCGCCGCCATTTCCCCCTCCAACGTTCTCCTCCCCTCCTGAGGGGGCGCGCGGGGACCCGGCAGCCACGGGGTTCCCCGGCCGCGGGCAGCAGGGGCCGAGCGGCGGCCGCGCCGCTGATTGGTTGAGATTTGCCGCAGTTCCGCCCCCTCGCCCGGGGACCCTTCCCCGCCCGGGGACCCTTCCCCGCCCGGGGACCCTTCCCCGCCCGGGGACCCTTCCCCGCCCGGGGACCCTTCCCCGCCCGGGGACCCTTTCTCACCCGGGGACCCTTCCCCGTCC
>VWZX01005941.1:84256-106665 GCA_013399015.1 Galbula dea
GACCCTTGTTTAATCCCTTTGCTTGTAATAAAACAGAATGTTTATTCCTCACACCCGCGCACCTCAGGAGAGGGTTTTCCCTCTCGGCTGTGCGCTGACACGGCAGGATCTGGCCAGGCTGGATCCAGGGGCTGAGGGGCAGCAAGGGCAAGTGCTGGCTCCTGCCCTCGGGTCACAGCAAGCCCAGGAAGACTCCAGGCTGGGGGCTGGAAAGTGCCCAGGGGGGTTGGGCACCAGCAGCTGAAGAAGAGGCAGCAGAGTGCCCAGGGGGGCAAGAAGGCCAAGAGCATCCTGGCTGGGATCAGCCCCAGGGGGGGCAGCAGGGCTAGGGCAGGGCTTGGCCTCCTGCCCTGGGCACTGGGGAGGCCACAGCTGCAATCCTGGGCTCAGCTTTGGGCTCCTGACTCCAAGCAGCACCCAAAGGTGCTGGAGTGTGGCCAGAGCAGGAGAAGGAAGGAGGGGAAGGGGCTAGAGCCCAAGGGCTGTGAGGAGCAGCTGAGGGACCTGGGCTTGCTTAGCCTGCAGGAGAGGAGGCTCAGGGGAGAGCTTCTGGCTCTCTGCAGCTCCCTGAGAGGGGAGGTTGGAGCCACGGGGGGTTGGTCTCAGAGGGCAGAACTGACACTTTTTGTCCTGAGACACTTGCAGCTCTATCAGGAGATGTCTGTCCTGTGCTGGGGGAGTACCTGGGTGGCTCCATGGGAACATCTCCCTTCCCCTGCGTGGGGTGACCTCAGCTGGCAAGCACCTGGGATGCTTGAGATGCTGCTGGCCCTGGGACCTCCCCCGGCGCCTGGACTTGTTGGAGGCAGCCAGCAGCCACCCTCCTGTCCTGGGGTGGTTTTGCTGTCCCTAGACGTCTGCAGTGGTCAGTTCAGAGCTGTGGGTATGGCACCACCAAGAGACAGGAGGCTCTCCAGCTGCTCAGGCACAGCCAGATGTTATCCCAGCACCAGCTGTATCTTCTCATTTGCAGCTTGGTGATGAGGGAGGGAGAAGGAGGGGAAACTGTGACAGAAACTTGTGGTTCCAGGAACATCTCCTGGTGGTTTTTCTTTAACCACCTGTTCCCGTTTCTGCTTCTAGTCTTGGGTCCAGAGGTGGCTCCTGGGCCCTGGTTGGAGAAGCAGCAGCACTAGAGGGCACCAGCTGCTCAGCAGTCTGCTGGTGACCAGCTTCCTGCTTAGCAGGGGGGAGGACCACAGGCTGGTTGTCTGTGAGCTACCTTCTGACTGGGAAAGAGTCAAAGGAAGGCTTGAAAATGGGGCAGTATAGAAGGTTCTGGACTCATTAGCTGCTGGGTAAGAGGCTGGGGCCAGGCTCTGCTCAGGGCTGCCCAGGGCCAACCCAAGGGGCACTGGGCACCAACTGGAAGCCAGGAGCTTGCAGCTGAGCAGGAGGAGAAGCTTGTTTGATGTTAGGCTCAGCTTGGAGCCCTGGCCCAGGCTTTGCAGAGAGGCTGTGGAGTCTCCTCCTGGGGAGAGATTCCAAGCCCAGCTGGAGGTGACCCTGGGCCAGCTGCTGGGGGTGACCCTGCTGGAGCCCAGGGGTTGCACTGGCTGATCCCCAGAGCTCCCTTCCCACCCCAGCCATGCTTCATTTGGGGATTCTCTGGAGGCATCATAGCAAAAGAGGGTAATAAAACTGTGATCCAATTAATTGTGGCTGCTTTTTTTTTGTTGTCTGAAAGATGATACCAACACTTGAAATGGAAGGAGTGAAGAAAGAACCAAATCAAATCATGACCATGTCAAACTATTCTTATTTTATTACAAAGGAGGCAAAACAAAAACCCCAGACAAGGCCAAATTGAGGAAATGGAAATGCTTTGGCTGAGCTTTTCTAGCCACATCCTAGAAATGACCAAAATAAAAAGGAGAAGACAAAGTTGCCAGCAAGCAAGAGAGGAACTGGAACAGAAAGGGGAGGAAAGAAACCAACAGAACCACACTGCAACAACCAATGATGCCAAGAGGTTTGCAAAGGAGAAATCCAGCCCCAAAGGATCTCATGGCAAAAGGGTGCCCTGGGAGATGTCCAGGCTTTCAGATGGCTCCTCTGGAGTTCTAGATCCTGCTGTAGATTTCCTCCTAGCACCTGCAAGGCTTCAGGTGATGCTAACAGCATCTCAGTGGCACAGGTGAGAAGGGATCCAACCTCCCTGAGTCTGTCCTGCTCCTGATGCTGCCTGCCAAGAAACTGTCTCCTCTCTGCACCTGGAATTCTGGGCTCAGCTTTGGGCTCCTGACTCCAAGCAGCACCCAAAGGTGCTGGAGTGTGGCCAGAGCAGGAGAAGGAAGGTGGGGAAGGGGCTAGAGCACAAGGGCTGTGAGGAGCAGCTGTGGGAACTGGGCTTGCTCAGCCTGGAGAAGAGGAGGCTCAGGGGAGAGCTTCTGGCTCTCTGCAGCTCCCTGAGAGGAGGCTGGAGCCAGGGGGGGCTTGGGCTCTGCTGCCAAGGGAGAGGACAAGAGCAAAGAGCCTCAGGTTGCCCCAGGGGAGGTTCAGCTTGGCCATGAGGAAGGATTTGGGTTAGGCCTGGCCCAGGCTGCCCAGGGCAGTGGTGCAGTCCCCACCCCTGGAGGGGTTCCCAAGCCCTGGAGCTGTGGTGCTGAGACCCTGGCAGTGCTGGTTCATGGTTGGACTCAGTGATCTCAGAGCTCTCTTCCAACCTTAACATTTCCCTGATTCTTTCCTCTGACTGGAGTTTCAGAACCCTGCCAGGAGCTCCCCAGAAGGAGCAGCCCTTCCCTGTCCTCCTGCTCTCCTTCCCCTCCCATCTCCAGTGACAGAAACAATCTGCAGAGGGATAGAAAACATTTCCCAGCCACACACACACATGGAAAGCACAAAGCACTCAAGCTCTGCCCAAACCAGCTCCTTCCTTCCCTCCCTCTCCCCATGCCAGTGAGCTCTGAGGCAGCCTCATCCTTTGGATAATCAGAGGGTGCCAGATGGCTGGAAATATGTTCACAATCCTCCTTAGCCACTTCCCTTCTCTCTGGCACCCTCCTTGCTCTACCCTGTGGCCAGCACCTGGTCTGCTTCCCTTTGGAATTGTCTCCTTTCCCTTCTCTTGGGCTGAGTTGGCACCAGGAGTTCTTCTCTTCCCTTGGAATCCAAGGGGAAGTTCTCCTGTGCCAGGTTCTGCTTCCTCAGCATCACCTTCACCAGCAGACAGGGAACCATCTGCCCCCTCCTGTCCCCTGGCCATTCCTCTTGGGAAGCATCAGCTTCCTTCAGGCAGGAATTGCTGTCACTGAGGATGTGAAGATGCAGAGATCACCTGCAGGGAACCACCAGGGCAGAGAAGGTTCTTCTTCTGCTGGGAGCAGAGATCTCCTGGGTGCCCATTGCCCAGGGTGAAGTGGCAGAGGCTGAGGTGGAGTCAGACACCCAGGGGCTGGCAGAGGCAGCATTTGAACAGCAATTCCCAAAGGACTCTTGCTAGGCTGGAGCTGAGCAGAGAGCAACCTCCTGAAACCCAGAAACCAGTCACCTGGGTGAAGGGGAGCTGTGGATCCTCAGCCAGTTTGCTGCTGGAACCAAACTGGGAGCAGTGGTGACTCCCCCCAGGCTGTGCTGCCACTCAGTGAGACCCAAACAGGCTGAGAGCTGGGGGAGAGGCAGCTCATGGAGTTCAAGTAGGGCAAGGGCAGGGTCCTGCCCCTGGGGAGCAATAACCTCCTGCAGCAGGGCAGGTTAGGGCTGGAGCTGCTGGGAAGCAGCTCCATGGAGAAGGAGCTGGCAGTGCTGGGGGACAAGAAGGTGGCCAGGAGGCAGCCATGGGCCCTGGGGGCCAAGAAGGCCAAGGGGCTCCTGGGCTGCAGGCAGCAGAGGGCCAGCAGCAGGGCAAGGGAGGTTCTCCTCCCCCTCTCCTCTGCCCTCCTCAGGTCACCTCTGGGCTCCTGGGGCCAGCCCTGGGCTCCCCAGCTCCAGAGAGCCAAGGAACTGCTGGGGAGAGGCCAGGGGAGGCTGGGAAGATGCTGAGGGACCTGCAGCAGCTCTGGCAGGAGGAAAGGCTGAGAGCCCTGGGTGGCCCCAGAGGTCCAACCCCCAGCACTCTGGGGTTCCCTGGCCCAGGCTTTAAGCTCTCCCCTGCCTCCTGCTTCCACATCTCTGCAGTTCCTCCTCCCTGCCCCTACTGACCTGGCCCTCTGCTTTTGTTGGCTTCTGCTGCACTGCCTCTGACCCTTCCCACTTCTCCCAGGGAAGTCTTCTCTTCCAATCCCCCTTTGCAACCAAAGCCTTTTCTCCCCTCAAGGACTTCTACACCAGTTGTCAACTCCAATTTCCTTCCCAAGACCAAGGAATCCACCCCAGGAGATGCAGTCAGCAGCCACCTGGGCCCTGCTCTGCCCTCCTGCTGACCACAGCTGGCAAATGGAGCCAAACCCACATCATCCCAGCCCAATCCCACCCAATTCCAGCAGAAGATGTTGCCTTTAGGTGGGATTCTGCTGGGAGTGGCTGAGCTCTGCTCACCAGCAAAGCCCAGGCAGGAGAAGCCCCAGGGGTGCTCATCCCTCACAGGCTGCTCCAGACAGGCTCAGGCTTCAAATCTAAACCAACCCCATGAACTCCCAGCAGACCAGAGGTGGAACCAACCCAAATGGAGAGCAAGGGCCAGAGTCCTCCCACTTCAGCAAACTGGAGCATCTGCTGCATGGGGGAGAGCTGGTGACACCTTGGAGTGTGGGGGAGAGCTCCAGAGGAGGCAGCTTGGAAGCTGAAGCAATAAATGGAGCTCTCCTCTCTCAGCCCTCTTCTCCTCTGACAATCCAGCCACCCTTCTGCTGACCCCAAATTCTGGCTGTGGCAGCTTTCCTCAGGCTCTCAGCCAGCTGAGGACCTTGTTTGTTCTCCTTGTGTCTGGAGTCTGAGAACTTCTCCTTTCCCTGTGCAGATTTCTGCCCCTTCCTCCTTGCTCAGCAGCTGAGAAACGTTTCCATGACAAGGAGCTGCCCACCTGAAATCACTCTTTGGCTTGAAAACAATCTTCATGTATTGAGAGGCCAAAAAAACCCCCCAAGAAGCAGCTATTTGGTCATGTGAAAGTCTGATCAGAGAGACACGAACCTCAGGGAACATCAGCCTCCTGCAGCTCCTGGCCACCAGAGTGTGTGAAGCAGAAGGGGAAGAGCTTTGTGCTTGAGCAGCAGATGCCAAGGGTCCAGGCTAGCTCTGGGGAAGGCAGGAGCTCCCTCAGAGGGAGGCAGGAGGACCTTGTGTTCCATGGCTCTCAGTTCTGCTCCCCTGCAAGCCCATCCTGCTCTGGCCTCCTCAGCTGTGAGGGTTGGTGGCTTCCTAGCACCAGTTCCTCCTCTGCCTGGCACTGGCCCTGTTCTGCTAGACCAGAACCATTCAGGAGCCATGAGGAGCAGAGGCTGGGAAGGGAGGGAGCTGAGCTTTTAACCTAGGATCACAGAAGCACAGAATGGTTAAGGTTGGAGGTCACCTAGTCCAACCTCCCTGCTCCAGCAGGGTCACCCCCAGCAGCTGGCCCAGGGACACCTCCAGCTGGGCTTGGAATCTCTCCCCAGGAGGAGACTCCACAGCCTCTCTGCAAAGCCTGGGCCAGGGCTCCAAGCTGAGCCTAACATCAAACAAGCTTCTCCTCCTGCTCAGCTGCAAGCTCCTGGCTTCCAGTTGGTGCCCAGTGCCCCTTGGCCTGGCCCTGGGCAGCCCTGAGCAGAGCCTGGCCCCAGCCTCTTGCCCCCAGCCTTCAGCAGCTCCCCTCTGGGGCTGCTCTTCTCCAGGCTCAGCAGCCCCAGGGCTCTCAGCCTTTCCTCCTGCCAGAGCTGCTCCAGATTCAACCAGTGCTTTCCCAGGAGCTGCCTGGTTCTGATGCCATCTCCTGCTCTCTGGGAGGCATCACTCCCAGCTTGGGCTGCAGGAGAGGTAGACAGAGCTGGATTATATATAGCAGCACGTGGGCTGGAGGGAAGAACACTTGGCTCCCTGGCAGGGGGAGGCTGTGCTGCAGAAATCAAGTGACTTGCTTTATGTTCCAGCACAAACAGGAACAAACCCAGGTCCCAGATGCTGCCTCTAACCCCTTCAGGCTTCTCCATCTCACACCTCCAGGCTCACACTCAGCACTGGCACCCAAAAAGCCCTCTGCTGCTTCCCAGGCTGGCAGGCACAGGGCAGAAGGTGAGCAGATTTGGGCAGTAGATGGTTGAAGAGGTTGCTCCTCAGGCTCTCCATGGGTGGCAAGGATCATTCTGCCACTGAACAGCCACAGGCTGCCTGTGTCCTTCCCAGGAGTCCACTCCCTTCTAGGGCATTTGCATTTTGCTCTGTAGATCTTTGTGCTCTGGGCTTGCCCTGCCTGAGTCCATCTGGGGAGAGGGAGTCCTTCAGAGAAGAGTGTCCACAGCTCTGCTGGGGAGCTCCAGCTGCTGCCAGCCCTTTGCCTGCTGTTCCAGATCAGACTGCAGGCACTGAGGGACATCCTCTGCCTGCTCTGCTGCCTGGCTGAACTCTTGCTCCTGCTCACAGAGCTCTGAAATGTCTCCTTTCTGCCAGCCTGGAGGGGAAGAGTTGGGAAGCAGCAGTCAGCACTGATCTGCAGAACTCTCAAGCCACCAATGCCACCAGGGGCTGGTCTCCAGCACTGAACTCTGCCTGGGTTGGTATCTCCCAAACAGTCAGAGGACTCAGAGTAAGCAGAGAGGCACAGAAGGTTGGGAAAGGCCTCTGAGATCATCAGGTCCAACTGCTAACCCAGCACTGCCAGGGCACCACAGCTCCAGGGCTTGGAAACCCCTCCAGGGGTGGGGGCTGCACCACTGCCCTGGGCAGCCTGGGCCAGGCCTAACCCAAATCCTTCCTCCTGGCCAAGCTGAACCTCCCCTGGGGCAACCTGAGGCTCTTTGCTCTTGTCCTGGCACTTGGCAGCAGAGCTCAAGCCCCCCCTGGCTCCAGCCTCCTCTCAGGGAGCTGCAGAGTGCCAGAAGGTCTCCCCTGAGCCTCCTCTTCTCCAGGCTAAGCAAGCCCAGTTCCCTCAGCTGCTCCTCACAGCCCTTGTGCTCTAGCCCCTTCCCCACCTTCCTTCTCCTGCTCTGGCCACACTCCAGCACCTTTGGGTGCTGCTTGGAGTCAGGAGCCCAAAGCTGAGCCCAGGATTACAGCTGGGGCCTCCCCAGTGCCCAGGGCAGGAGGACATCAAGATCCTTCTCACTCCCAACTCAGCACAGAGGACTCTGTTGGATCTTGAGTCCCTCAGGTCTCCCTGCTCTCTTCCTTGAGAGCTGTCTCTCACTACTGGAAAGCACAATGCTTCTACCCTTGGAGGACCCAAAAAATCCTCTTCCAAGTCCCAAGAGGGAGAGGAAAGAATAGAAAGGAGTTTGACCTACATTCAGAAGAATAATTATTGACTTAAATTCCAACCAGTCTCTGCAATGAAAGCTCCACAAGAACAGATTCACTGCCCTGAAACAGAGGGGAAAAGGGGAAGAAAAAACCCCCAAAAAATCAAGAGTTTTGCAGTGTTTGGTGGAGGGAGAGGTGTGCAGTGACCCCATGGAAATGTATCCCCTGGGATATGCATCTGTGAATGTCTGGGGGTGCCTGGGTCTCTGCAGGGAGGAATGTAGGAAGGAATTTAGGAAGGGCTCAAGAAGGGCAAGGAATTTAAGCAGGGCAACCAACAGCTGCTGCTTCCAGTGTCTAGACAGAGCTAACACACTGGAGAGCTTCTGAATCCCTCTGAGATGCTGAACATGAGCCTCCAGCCACATTTGACCCTCAGATTTGGGAGAGGAGAGGAGCCAGAGCTTTCCCACCAGCTCCAGCCATGGCCTTGGCTTTTTCTCCTTAAGGCATTGAAGCAACAACTTCTCCAGGTGCCTCCTTCCCAAAGCAGGTCCTCTGCAGGCTGGCTCTTGGCCCTCTCCAGTGTTTGGGGATGTTGGGTTGGTTGCAAATCTCATTTCCCAGCCTGTGCTGCACCTCCTGACATCTCCTAGGTTCCTCTCTGGTAGGGAGGCAGAAAAAGGTTTTCTCCTAGCTTGGAGCTGGGGAGAAGTGAAGCCAAAGCAGCCTCTTTGGCTCAGCCTCTGGGCTGGGTGTGCCCATGGGTTGCCCCACACTCATCTCAAGAGCTTCATGCTGCTTCTCCTTATTTGGCTGGAAGCTGGAGCATGCCTGGGATTGGCTCTGGAGAAGGAGCAGGAGCAGGCAGTGGAACAGCAGCTGAGAAGCAAAAGCAAAGCACTCTCAAGCATTTGTGGAGCAAATTGCAGCTATTTTTAGCTGAGACCCTTTGCCTACATCTGACCTGAGAAGCCAGAGGCTGAGCTGATCTCCCTGAAGTGTGGGGAGAAAGCAAACCTCAGCCCCCCCCCACCCCTCTACCCCCCTCACATCTTGCCCAGGCACAGATGTGCAGCTCTGTGCAACATTTCCTGGCTTCAGAATGATCCTTTCCACAGCATCTCCAGATCCCAGCATGGCTGGGGGGGGGTCAGGGATCTCTGGGGATCACCCAGCCCAACCCCCCTGGCACAGCAGGGTCACCTTGAGGAGGTTGCCCAGGATGGTGCCCAGCTGGGCTTGGGATGTCTCCAGAGCTGGAGACTCCAGCAGCTCTCTAGGCAGCCTGGGCCAGGGCTCCAGCACCCTCCAAGGCCAGAAGTTCTCCTGCTCTTGAGCTGGAACTTCCTCTGGCCCAGGCTGTGCCTGTTCCCTCTTGTCCTGGCCCTGGGCACCACTGCCCAAAGCCTGGCCCCAGCCTCCTGCCCCCCAGGGATCATTGCTCAGCACTGAGCACATCTCCCCTCAGGCTTCTCCTCTCCAGGCTCAGCAGCCCCAGGGCTCTCAGCCTTTCCCCAGCTGCCCTCAGCATTTCTCTGCCCTCTCCAGAAGCTTCTCCCTGAACCATCACCTGCTTTAGGTGAGCACTCCAGGTTTCCTCCCTGCCTCCAGCACTCAACCTCCTCACCAGCCACCTCCCCATCACCTTATGGCTTCAGAAGGACCTCAGCACCTTTGATGGCTCCTGTCCAGCCAGCACCAGGTGGCTTCTCACCCTTCCACCTTAACACCAGCCCAGGAAGGCAGCCAGAAGCCAGCTCCAGCCCAGTCCAGACCTCTGGGCTTGGACATCACCTCTCTCATCTGGCAAACCATGTGCCATGGGGAAAAACCATGTCTGCATTCTCCTTCTCTCCATCAAAGAGCTGCTTGGGAAGGGCTTTAGCAGAGAGGCCAGCACTTGTCCTGTCCTGATCTCTTGGAGGGCAGCTGGTTTCTCCTCTGGTGCATCCAGACAGATCCTTCACATGATAGAACAGGTAGAACCCAACACAATGGAAAAGCATCCAGGTGCTGGAAGGGTGACAGGCATGACCCTGAGGATGTTGGGGACAACACTGTCCTCTAGGAATGGGCAAGAGCTGCACAGGAGTCAGGAAGAAGGCAAAGATCTGAAGGTTGTGGAGAAGATCTACTGATGCCACCAGAAACTCTAGCAGAGAGGAGGAGGAAGACCAAGGAACATCCCAGGAATGCCTCTGTGCAGCCCTGGCAACATGAAGCTGAGCAGACACCAGTGCAAGTCCCCAAGCTCCTTTCCAAGGGAGGTCAACCACCAGAAGAAAAGAGACAACACCAGCTGTGAGCAGGAGAGAACTCTTGTTGGGTTTAATAGTTGCATGGATTATTTCCAATGGAGGGAAGGGAATTCCATTTTCTTTCCAACCCAAACCCAAACCCAACCCTACCACAGCTGGCTGGTACCACCTGGAGGTACTTGGAGCCCTGGGAGACACCTGAACATCTTCTTTTCCTTGTCTTTTCTGCCTGAAGGAGTGAAAACTGAGCTAGCTCTGCAGCAAAGTGCTTGGCACCACCCAGCTGAGGGTATCTGAGCTCTGAGACAGGCTCAGCTTTCACCTGGGTAGGCTTGGTTCTGGTCTTAAGGGAGCACCAGGGACGAGGTGGTGCAGTCAGAGCCCCTGAACCTCTGAGAGAGCAGAATCAAACTTACCAAGGCTACTTTGGGCTCTGGGTTTCCAGCTGCTGCCTTGTGCACACCTGGATTGTTCCCATTTCCCCTCAGAAAAGCAAAAGCAAAACCAAATCCCCAAAACCAACCTAAAATCCTGACCTGAAAACTGGAAAAGCCAGAAGACAACCTCCCCCAAGCCAGCCCTCAGGCTGGCTGTGAAGGTCAAGGCTTGGAGCCTCTGTTTGCACAGAGAGGAAGACTTGTCGCTGCCAACCCTCCCTGCCTGGGGCCAAGGAGGTTCTGGAGAACATGGAGGGGCAGAGAGAGGCTGAGTTTGGACATGGGTTGCCTCCCTCTTGTCCTCCATCTGGAGGACTCAAAAGGGACCAGCAGAAGAGGAGCAGCTGAGCCCAAGAAGTTCAGCAAAGGGACCTGAGGGAGGCCAGAGCCTCCACGAGCTGCAGTCGCACAAGTGTCAGAGCCTGAGGTCAGCCTGGACTTCCAAGTGTTTTCCAAGAGCATTCCTGGAGAAAGGAGACTTCCAAGCTGGAAACAGACACCTTTTGGGGTTTGTTTTAAAGGGTTCTTTTGCCATTTATTTCCAGTGAGGGAACAGGAGGAGACTCTTGGCCAAGGAGCTGGAAGGCAGGACACAGCTCAGAGGTCAGAGCAGCATCTGTCGCCGTGCACGTGCTGCTCCACCAGGCATGCAGGGACATCATCTAGGAGCTGCTGCTTCTTTCTTCTGCCCTCTCCAAGCAGGACAGCTAGCTGGGGGGCCTGCAGTGCAGAAGGTGCTGGTTCAGAAACCACAGAGGTGTCAGCTGGAAGGGAATGGATTGGAACACGGGGTTGGCTTTTGGCAGGGGAGGAAGAGGAAAGGGTTCAAAAGCCAAGTGGGGTGAGAACAGGAACCCTTCCACTCCTCTGGACACTGCAAAGAAGGTTAAGGAAAGCAAAAAAAAAACCCCACACCACAAAGGCCAAGAGCAACTGGCCACCCTCCCCTTGTGGCCCTCCCCTTCCCCTTGCCCAAGCCTTGCCTTCACATCATGCTCTTCCTGTACTGAGACTGTGAGCTCTGTTTGGCTTTGGAGTCCGACTGCTGCAGTTCCAACTGTTTGTACAGGTCCCTCAACTCTCTGATCTCCTGCAACACCTTCTTAGCCTGGCTCCAGGTGGAGGAAGCCTCCCCCAGCAACCTCTCAGATTCCTGCAGGATCCTTTCAGAGTCCAACCTGGAAGAGGAGGAGGTGGAGAAGGAAGAGGTGGTGCTGCTGGTGCTGCTGGTGGTGGTGGTGATGGCAGGGGTGGTGCTGGTGGCGGCAGGGGTGGTGCTGGTGGTGGAATCCTTGGTCTTTCTCTTGCCTTCTCCATAGCCCTTCACCTCTGTCAGCAATTCCTGAGTTTTTTCCAGTTTCAGTGCAACCAGTTGCTGGAGCCTGGAGAGCTGCTCTGGCTCTGCTGAGGCAAAATGAGCCTCCAGACCCCTCCTCAGCACCGCCCGCTGCGCGCCAGAGTCTCGTCGGGACAAGATCTCTTCCAGGGAGGCACATTTGTTCTTTTCAGAGTGGGAGAGCTTTTTGGGGACCTGTGGTGTATACATGGTCCCTTTCTCCAAGGAGTCACCAAGCTGTCCAGCTCTCTCCCAGGAGGTCACCTCCCGTGGTGGGAGGCTTCCTGTCCGACCCTTCTCAGGGGCTCTGGTGTTCTCGGACTCCGAGCGGCGGCGGCCGGCGCTCAGATGTGCCATGGACTTGTCCAGGTCCACCCTGAAACTCTCT
This sequence comes from Galbula dea, assembly GCA_013399015.1. Classification (NCBI taxonomy): domain Eukaryota; kingdom Metazoa; phylum Chordata; class Aves; order Piciformes; family Galbulidae; genus Galbula; species Galbula dea. Next base: position 95,993 of record VWZX01005941.1, read on the forward strand.
TCACAGCTGCTGGGATCCTCTGGAGAGGCTTCTTCCTCCTGGATCAGGTCCAGCGTCAGCATGCCATCAGAGGTTGAGGTAGATGCCTGAAGGAGGTGGTGGAGAAGAACTGGGTTGGTGGCAGGGACAAGGCAGAGCTGCACGCTGCTGCTGAGGGTCTCCTGCACAGAACCCACCACAGCTGGCCCCAGAACTCCAGAGGTGACCTGAGGAGGGCAGAGGAGAGGGGGAGGAGAACCTCCCTTGCCCTGCTGCTCCCCCTCTGCTGCCTGCAGCCCAGGAGCCCCTTGGCCTTCTTGGCCCCCAGGGCCCATGGCTGCCTCCTGGCCACCTTCTTGTCCCCCAGCACTGCCAGCTCCTTCTCCATGGAGCTGCTTCCCAGCAGCTCCAGCCCTAACCTGCCCTGCTGCAGGAGGTTATTCCTCCCTGCCCTTGCCTGAGGAATCCATCACGTTCATGAAGATACAAGGATGGACTAAGAACAGCAGTGCCAGGGCCCCAGGTGTGTTGGGTTCTTGATTCTAACTGAGGTTCAGAGCTGCTGAATGGCCTTGGGCAAGCTCTGCCAGCCCATGCCCACATCCCCTAACTCCAGGGCTGTTCTCAGGAACATCTCAGGCTGTTCTGCAGGAACATTTCACTTGCAGCCCCAGGAAGATGAACATCAAGGACACAAAAGGGTCTGCCCCATGCCATGGTCTCCAAGCACACAGACCAAGATCTGATGACCCAAACCAGCCCTGGATCAGTTCAGGGCTGAGCTGAAACACCAGATCTTCTCTGATCTACTTACAAAGGAAGGAGTTAGAAGGTGTCTGGGAGCTCTTCTACCTACCACAGCCATCAGATGTCCTCGTGTGGGAGGGCGCCGGGAGTGCTGGATCTTGGCTCGGTCTCGGGTGGGGTGGGCGAGGTAACTGTCCTCTTCCACAGTCACCTGGAGGGGGGAGAAGGGCCACTGAAGGTCCAGCAGCACAGGGAAGAGGAACCATTCCTTCTTTCTGGAGCTGGAAGCAACCAGATGAAGCATGGTGGCAGATCATCTGCTCCTCCAGGATTCCCTTTCTCTCTTGGGACCAGGGGGAAAGCTCTGGACCAAGATCCTTCAGCAAGGACTGGTGGAAGTGGCCAGCAGGGAGGGATCTGGGTGGCAAACCATGAATCCTGAACTCAGACACAGAATCTTGGAGACTAAGTGTGTACCCAGGAGGAGAGCTGTGATCTCCACCTGACCCAGACCTCCTGGGAGCCACCTGAAGGCCACATCAACCCAAGATGCTGACAGCTCCAGGTGCCCACCCTGGGAGCACAGCCTGACCTCCTGCTGTCTACCAGATGGCTGCTCCCTGGGGAGCATGCCCAGCTTTGGGAAACCTTCCTGCCCAGTCCTGACACCTTCCAGGTCCCAAGGTTCAAGGTGGGACTCCTAGATCTGTGTGCTTCCAAGGACAGGCAGAGGGTGACCCTCTCCTGGAGGGAGCTTTGCAGGTGGAGCCAGCAGGGGATGGGCTGTGGCAATGCAGCCTTAGAGTTCCCCTCTGTGCCCTGATGGGATCAGAGCTGCTTAAGTCACTGCTGCCAATTATCTGCTGAAGCTCTCTGCAGACTGCACTGCCAGCTTCACCTTGAAGCAACCTAGACCTTTCTTTGCTCTGCTGCTTTTCTGCTCCACACCTTCTCCTGGGGCCTTGACCTTGGTTTCCCTTCTCTACAGGGTTTTGTGTTGCCAAGCAAGAGAACAAAGAGCAGCACAGCAGAAGGTCTCCAGCACTGTGGTAGGGTTGAAGCTGGAGGAGACAGATCTGAGACAGATCTGAAGTGAGGAGCAGTTGTCACAGGCACTGTTGAGATGCTTCAAGCTGCAGCCTCCCAGTGAGGGATGAAGCCTGCTCAGGGTGGTCACCAGCTGGACTGACCAGGGAGGTGATTGTCCTCCTGGGCTGGGCACTGGGGAGGCCACAGCTGCAATCCTGGGCTCAGCTTTGGGCTCCTGACTCCAAGCAGCACCCAAAGGTGCTGGAGTGTGGCCAGAGCAGGAGAAGGAAGGTGGGGAAGGGGCTAGAGCACAAGGGCTGTGAGGAGCAGCTGAGGGAACTGGGGTGGCTTAGCCTGGAGAAGAGGAGGCTCAGGGGAGAGCTTCTGGCTCTCTGCAGCTCCCTGAGAGGAGGCTGGAGCCAGGGGGGGCTTGGGCTCTGCTGCCAAGTGCCAGGACAAGAGGAAAGAGCCTCAGGTTGCCCCAGGGGAGGTTCAGCTTGGCCATGAGGAAGGATTTGGGTTAGGCCTGGCCCAGGCTGCCCAGGGCAGTGGTGCAGCCCCCACCCCTGGAGGGGTTTCAGAAGCCTCTAGGTGTGAGACTTAGGGACTTGGTTTAGTCTTAGGGACATGGTTTTAGATGATGGTGACAGGTTGCTGGTTGGACTTGCTGATCTTGGAGGTCTCTTCCAACCTGGCTAATTCTGTGACTCTGTGACCCATGTGGGAGTGATCTAACCCTGCTCAGTCCAGCCATGGGTGGAAGAGTCAACTGCCTCCAGGAGGCTGGGCTGATCACAGGAGCACACAGTGGCTAAGTTTGGAAGGAAACACCAGAGGTCACCCAGCCCAACCCTTGGGATCCAGCAGGGTCACCCCCAGCAGCTGGCCCAGGGTCACCTCCAGCTGGGCTGGGAATCTCATCTCTCTTGGGTTCTCCTTTCTTGACCCAAAAGAGATGTGCCACAGGGTGCTGAGGAGCAAGATTAAACCCTCCTGCTTTGATCCCTGAGCAGTAGGAAGGCACCTGCAGAGCTGAAATGCCCAATAAGTCCTTGTCCTTCAGGCAGCCTGTGGAGGTGGGGACTGGGAGGGGAGGAGGAGGTGGGATGAAGGTGACCTGAGGTGGGTTGACAGATGGTGCTGTGCTATTAGGGTGCTCTGGGGCTATATTGGTTTGCAGTTAATGCCTTAATTGAGTTCCACTGCTTAAAGCTCCTTTGCAAACATCAGCAGCTTGGATGGGAGGAAAAGACTTCTCCAAAGGCCTGGGAAAGCATTCCAGCCAGAGTCCCACCAGGGCTGAGCTCCAGGCTGAGGGCACCTCACTGGGGCCTGAGCTCCAGGCTGAAAGCATCTCACTGGGGCCTGAGCTCCAGGCTGAGGGCAGCTCCCTGGGGAGCCCAGCTCCAGCCTCAGGGCAGCTCCCTGGGGAGCCCAGCTCCAGCCTCAGGGCAGCTCCCCAGGGCTCAGTGCATCACAGAGGGGACAGAGCCCTGGCCCCTGCCCCTTGCCACTGCTCTGCAGCCCTTGCTGCCTGCTGAGCTCAAGCCCTAGTGGCTCAGACTGCCCCAGACCTTCAGCAGATGTTGCTGGCTGTGTGGGAGTGCAGTCCCTCCAGCCCAAGGAGGAGCTGCTGCTGGTTCCAGCAGCCCCAAAGCTGCCCCCAGGGCTAAAGCTGAGCCGAGGGAGCCTGGGTGCAAACCTCAAGTCCCTGCTCACCTCATCCAGGATGCGGTTCTTGGCTCGTGTGATGGCAGAGCTGAGGGCATTGATCCAGGACTCTTTCTCTTCTGGACTCACAGCCAAGAAGATCAGATTTGGTGCCTGCAGAAGAGGGAACTGAGGTCAGACTCAGCTCAACCAGAGATGTTTCCACCCTCTCCCTGCCCACATTGACCCAGCCTTCAGTGGGAAGAGGGGAAGCAGGAGCTGCTCCTCCGGCCCTGGGGCTGCAGCCACTGCACAGGAGCTCTCTGCTTCCTGGCAGAGCTTGGGCTGCTCCTCACAGCCCCCAAAGCTGGGCACCATATTGACCTCCCTCCTGGCTCCAGCTCCTCCCTTCCCCTTCTTTGCCTTCCCACAGCCCAGCCTGGGTTTTGCCCTCATCAAAGGATGCTGCAGCTCCTCTCTCCACATCTGCTGCTCACATGCCACTTCTCTGCTGCCACCTCAGCCTCTTGGCCAAGCAGAGACAGCAAACACCCCCAGGAGGGGCTGCCTTTTCCATCCTTTGAGAGATCAGAGGCACACACTGAGGCCAGAGCAGCACCACCTAAGGAGCTCCAGCACCCTTAGGGCTTTGCTGGGTTAGATGTTGAGTACAGAAGACCTTCAGCCACACCACAATGCTTTGGGCAATCCTCTCCCTTGCTCAGAGCTCCTGGGGACAGTGCAGCCACTTCCCATTTCCCCCTCTCCTCTTCCCTTTTCTGATGCTTTCTGGGGTGTTATTGCACAATCCCTGGCCAAGCTTGGGCTGCAGAAGCAAGGTAGGAGGAGCAGAGACAACCCAGCTCAGCTGAGGCTGTGGGTGGCTGCATGCTGGAGGCAGCCTGGAGTTAGAGACTGATGCTCTCCTCCTTCCCAGGGGCATCTGAGACCTCCTGGGAAGCTCTGCTCCCAGGCAGCAGTGCTCCTCTCCTGGCACTTCTCAGCCTTCCTCTGGGCTGGAAGTCCTCCTGGGACACATCTCTCTGCAGCTCTTTTGGTGCTCCCCAAATGTGGGCAGCAAAGCCAAGGACCTTCAGCTTCCTCCCTCCTCTTCCTCCCTCTGTGAGCTGCACAGCTGCCAGGAAAACAGCTGGCTCCTGGCACATGTTCTGCTACCTTCCTGTCCCAAAGGCTCTCAGCTCAATGGACCCAGAGCTAAGAGCTGGCTCCTGTTTGCCAGCAGAGCAGAGGCACATGTCCTCCTCCAGAGAAACTCTGCTTCTCTCTCCACCTCTCCCTGCTCTGCTGCTCTTGCTCCTCAGGTGGTGAAGGGATCTTCATGGCTTGGAAACCATGAGACATGCTCTGGCCTCTGGCACAGCTCAGGCTCTGCAGCTTCATCCTCCAGTTCATACAGAGCCACACAGACTGGGGAGGGCTGGAAGGGAGCTCTGGGATCAGCCAGTGCAACCCCTGGGCTCCAGCAGGGTCACCCCCAGCAGCTGGCCCAGGGTCACCTCCAGCTGGGCTGGGAATCTCTCCCCAGGAGGAGACTCCACAGCCTCTCTGCAAAGCCTGGGCCAGGGCTCCAAGCTGAGCCTAACACCAAACAAGCTTCTCCTCCTGCTCAGCTGCAAGCTCCTGGCTTCCAGCTGGTGCCCAGTGCCCCTTGGGCTGGCCCTGGGCAGCCCTGAGCAGAGCCTGGCCCCAGCCTCTTGCCCCCAGCACTGAGGAAGGTTCTGTGACAACTCCCATGCCAAACTCTCCAGCCTGGAGCAGGTAACTGGGAGGTAACTTGGCTGCACCCACAGCTAAGATCTTTCCTGGGGCTGCCCCCCTGCTCCAGAGCCCAGGCTCACTCACTGTGTTGCCAGGCTGCCTGGAGTGGGCAAGGGTGAACTTGCTGTGGTTCTTTTTGCTTCTGCTTTTGGACTTCCTGAGCTCTTCACACTTCTCATAATCACTCAGATCAAACATTTCCTGGATGCTTTTTTCATCTTTCACCTGCAAAGCAAGAACAAGAAGAACAGCCCTGGCTGCTGTCAGGTGGGGAGGCTGCAGGGAGGGGGGCAGAGGCTGCAGGGGGGGGGGCAGAGGCTGCAGGGAGGCAGCTTTCCCTCTTCCCTTTCTTCCTTCTCCCCCTGGAACTTGCCCCCCAGACCTGGGAGGCAGACACTGCCCTTCTGGCAGCCCCCAGAGGCTGCTGAGAACCACAGCCACCCTCAGGCTATTTGGAAGGGACCCAGCAATGCCTCTCACAGATGCTCTCTGCTCTCCACAGCCTCCTCCTGCATCTCTCCTCCTCTCCTCTCTCTCCCCAGCCCCATCCTGCAATCCAACCTCTTTCCAAGAATCTTGGCTGAGTTCAGCCCTGTTCCTTCCCAGCAGGAAAAGCCAATTTCCCCACCCCCACCCCCTGGAGCCTCCAGCTGTGCCCCAGCAGCCAAGGCAGATTTCCTTCCCCCAGCTGTTGGCTCATGTAGGTCACTGGGACTTGGCCAAGCCCTTCTCAGGCAGGCAGAGCTCAGGTCCCTTCCCTCCAGGAGACATCTACCTGCAGCTAAAGGATGAAGTTGAGGTCCCATGGCTACCATGCAGCTCCTGCTCCCTCCTCCAGGTATTTTGGGGCTGGGGGAACATGTGGCTACATGAAGGACATGGAGCAGGAGCAAGCCAGGGAAGAGAAGGGAAGCTGAGGCACCAAGTGAGGTGTTCCCTCCCCCTGAGGCAAGCCAGCTCCCTCAAGCAGGGTATGTTAGAGCACTAGAGCAGTGTCCACACCCCCAGGAGCAGCTGCTTGGCAGCCACTGACTCATCTGGGGCTGCCCTCTGTGCTGGAACATGCTGAAGTTCAAGGAGAGGAGATGCATTCCCCACATGCCTCAGCCCCCACCCCAGCTGCTGCCCCAGCAGGGTCACCTCGGGGTGAAGGGACACACAGCAGCAAGCCAAGGAGATGCCAGCCCACAGGGGCCTCAGCCAGGAGACTGCTCTCTGGAGCAGCAGGTCAGCCCTGGGACACACAGCACCTTCTGCCCAAGGCTTGGAGGGTTGATTTCTAGCCTGGCAGCTCGTGGTGCCTCCAAAGGGGTTGGCCTGTCCCCTGCTCCTGCTCCTTCACAGCATCCTGAGAACCTGACCTACCCTGAGTTAACTGCCCCAGGTTGTCCTGCTGATGGGGAGCTGAAACTCCAAACCCCATCAGGTTGTCACCTACAACAACTCCAGACCTCCCTGATTCTCCCTCCCATGCTTGGCTCCATGACCTGAGAGCTCTTTTCCAGCCTAAACAACTCCTTGATTCCATGAGATCAAAGAGACCTGGCCCTGGTCCCCAACTGGAGTTAATTCCACTCCTCAGCACTCTCTGGCCTTGGCCACCAGGCAGTTCCTCACCCAGTGAAGACCAAACCTCTCTGAGCCATCAGCTGCAGCTTCTCCTGGAGATGGGCACCAGGAAACCTTGCCCTGGCCCCAAGCAGCACATGCTCAACACCACCACAGGTGCTCTGCAGGCTCCAGCAGATGCAGGGACCATGGCTGTGCACTCTGGACTTCTGGAGACTCACTTGGTCCTTCCAGACCCAGGGCAGGGCTTGTTCCTGCTGGAACCAAGCAAGTGCTCCTGTGCTCACTGAGCCAAAATGCTCTTGGGAGCAAAGCTGAGAAGGCTTCAGGAAGCCCCTGAGAAGCATTTCTTCATCCCCATCTCCTCAGCAGTGAGTCCCCTCATGCTGTCTGACAGCCCTGGGTTCCTCTCAGGAAGTGGTGGGAGCTGAGCTGTGTCTGGGGTTCTCTGAGGGCTGCTGCCAAGTGCAAAGGAAGAGCAAAGCTGTGCTAGAAAGGAGACAACAGTGACCAGAAACAGGCAGGGGGGAGGAGAGCAGAAGGGAGATGAAGATAATGAGGGTTAGGGGTGGGAAGGGATCTCTGGGGATCACCCAGCTCAACCCCCCTGGCACAGCAGGCTCACCTCCAGCAGCTTGCCCAGGATGGTGCCCAGCTGGGCTTGGGATGTCTCCAGAGATGGAGACTCCAGCAGCTCTCTGGGCAGCCTGGGCCAGGGCTCCAGCACCCTCCAAGGCCAGAAGTTCTCCTGCTGTTGAGCTGGAGCTTCCTCTGGCCCAGGCTGTGCCTGTTCCCTCTTGGCCTGGCCCTGGGCACCACTGCCCAAAGCCTGGCCCCAGCCTCCTGCCCCCCAGGGATCATTGCTCAGCACTGAGCACATCTCCCCTCAGGCTTCTCCTCTCCAGGCTCAGCAGCCCCAGGGCTCTCAGCCTTTCCCCAGCTGCCCTCAGCATTTCTCTGCCCTCTCCTGTGCCCTCTCCAGGGGAGCCCAGGGCTGGCCCCAGGACCCCAGGGGTGACCTGAGGAGGGCAGAGGAGAGGGGGAGGGTAAATGCCTGGTTTGACTCCAGGGACCCAGCTCCTGGCAGAGCTGCTGCTAGCATCCAGGAGTCCCTAGTGTTTAACCCTTCCTCTGCAGAGCTGTCAGCAGACAGGGTAGGGGAGGCTGGAGCTGCTCAACCTGCCTCTGTTCTCCAGAACACTGAGCTTAAGAGGAGCTGACAAGGAACACCAAGGTTAATAGGAGAGTCAACTCCTAAGCTCCATCTGCCAGCTCCACACTGCTCTGGTGGCTGTGATGGAGCACAATTAATTCCCAGCAGAAGAGGACACTGATCTTCTGCAGAAACAGACAATTGTCTCCTCTCCCATGGCTGCAGAGCCTCAAGCTGCCCAGTGCCTGCTTCTGCAGCTCCTCAGGGTCTCTCACAGCATCAGGAAGGCTGGAGGAGACCTCCAAGTCCAGCAAATCCAACCAGCAACCTAACCCCACCCTGGCCACTGAGCCATGGCCCTAAGGACAACATCTAGATGGTTTTGGGACCCCTCCAGGGGTGGTGACTCCACCACTGCCCTGGGCAGCCTGGGCCAATGCCTAACCACTCTTGCAGAGAAGAAATTGCTCCTCATGGCCAAGCTAAACCTCCCCTGGTGCAGCCTGAGGTAATTTCCTCCACAGTTTCTTTCTCTCTGGCCACATCCAGCAGCACAGGCTCCCAGGTGACCTGAAGAACCTCTCCCACCCAACTCATCAGCAGAAGTCAGCAGTGGCTGCATCTCTCCACTGGAGATAATCTGCTGTCTAAATCAATTCCAGTTCAGGAAGGTATCTGTGGCAGCTGCAGGCTCCTGCTGCCAGGGCAGTGAGGGAGCAGAGGGAGCCTTGTGCTCCAGGAGCAGAGCTCTGGGACATGGCTGAAGAGCTGTGGGCAGCAGGGACCTGGGGATCTCCTCAGGGCACAGCCTAGGTCTTGGTATGGGAAGGTTTGGTTTTGCTGAGGAAGAAAGGTTCAGTCAAGGACCAAAAGTCCTCCCTGGGGGTTAAAACCTCAACTGTCTCTGAACAGGAAGCAACAGAAACACAAAGTGACAGCCAGAGCAGATGTGTGTCCTCTGTCCACACACCTGAGTGCTCAGCAGGACAGGCAATGGCCCACTGGCTGGAGCCACTAAGATCTAGGAGATCTCCTGGAGACAGAACCAGAGAGCTGAGATGCCTGGAGATAAAAGCAGAGACTGCTGTGGCTGGGAAGGGACCTTTAGAGGTCATGGAGCCAACCCCTGCCCCCAGCAGGGACATCTCCAGCCAGAGCAGGCTGCTCCCAGCACCTGACCTGGGATGCTTCCAGGCATGGGACATCTCCTCCCACCTCTCTGCCCAGCCTGGGCCAGGCTCTCCCCACCCTCAGCACCAACCATTGCTTCCTTCTCTCTCCTCTCCAGCTCCTCTGGCAGTCCCAAACCATCTCCCCTTGGCCTGGCCCAACAGCTCCTGCTCCAAAGTCTCTCCCCTAAGCCCTGCCAGGCTGCAGGGAGCTCTCCCTGGAGCCTTCTCCTCTCCAGGCTCCACAAGCCCAAGTCTCTGAGCCTGGCCTCCCAGCAGACAGCTTCCAGCCCTCAGCTCATCTCTGTGGCCTCCTCTGGCCCTGCTCCCCCAGCTCCATGCCTGTGCTGTGCTGAGGACTCCAGAGCTGCCCCAGCCCTGCAGCTGAGCTCTCCCCAGAGCAGAGCAGGGGCAGGATCCCCTCCCTGCCCTGCTGGGGATCAGCCCAGGCCAGGGTTGGCTCCTGGGCTCTGAGCTCTCATGTCCAGCTCATCTCCAGCATCTGCCCCCCCCCTCCTCCAGCAGACAGCAGCTGCTCCTCAAGCTGGTGTCTTCTCTCCAGCTCTGGAGCAGCCAGGAGGGCAGTGAGGTGCCACCACACAGCTAAGCACAACCTAAGCTTCCAAGTCCACTTCCAGGCTATTTCTGTGTCCTAATCACCCCTGAGCCACCTGCACTTGGCCACTGCCTCCTGATTCAATTAGCCTCTCAATTAAATTAACCCTTGGCACCCTGGGCCCTCTTCTGTCTCCCCAGGTCCCAACATGGTCAAGCTGGGCCAGGCAGTGACAGAATCACAGGGGTTGGCAGGAACCTCTGGAGATCATCTAGCCCAAACCCCCCTGGCACAGCAGGCTCAGCTACAGCAGGCTGCCCAGGATGGTTGGTGTCCACAGGAGACCCTGCAATGCCCCCCAGGGAGTGGAAACCCTTGGAGACCCAGCCCCAGCTCTGTGCTTTCAGCCCAAATTCCGTGTCCTAGCCTCAGCCTGACTCCAAACTGCCTCCTCCCAGGAGGACACAACTCTCCCCTGAGTTCCTAAGGGGTGATGAAAGGGGGTGGGGGAGAGGGGGAAGGAGGTGCTGGTGCCTGGGGGCTGCTTCCTGATGGATTTATCAAGACAAAAACTAAAGAGAGAGGTGGGGAGGCTGTGTGGGGACAGAGCCTGATCCTCACATCCAATTCCATCTCGGGCAAACACCACCTTAAACCCCAACCCCAAACCCCCCGGGCCAGGGAGGGAGGAGAAGGGAAACATTCTCCCTTGGCTCCATGGTTTGATTCCCTCCTTGCTCTCTCCTGAGGTGGTTTAGGAGGGGGGGAAAAAATAACCCTAGAGCTCAGGGCTTGATTCTAGCCAGGAGAGCAGGGAAGCAGCTGGGGACAGGAGCACTGCTGGGTGCCATGAGCAAGGACAGACCCAGAAGGAAGCTGCCACTGCCGGGTGAAGCTTTCCCTGCCCCTGAGGGAATCCTTTCCTGTGCCCAGCGCTGGGAAAATGTCTCCCAGCTGGAGCTGTCTGGAGCCAACACAACCACCCCAGCTTGAGTTTCCTCTCTGGAGGATGAGAAGCCCCCGAGAAACCCCCTGAACCCCC
>VWZX01005943.1:0-37076 GCA_013399015.1 Galbula dea
TCCATAATCCTGGTGCTGTGTAGGCCATCCCATTGTCGAAAAATCCAAATTTGTGACGATGACACCATCCATGGAGCCATGTGTTAATAGACTGAATGCGGTTGATCTGTCCTGGATCACTGCCTGCATCTGGAAGAACAGACGAAAAAATAACTTGTGCCCCAGAATCCTTCACCACTTGCCCCAAAGCCCTAAAGTCTCTTTNCTAAGCATCTCCACTTCATCTCACAGCTGTGCCACTTGGTTGAGCAGATCATCTACCTGCTCACACCGTGCACAGCCCCCTGCTACTAGGGAGAGGCTGAGCCACTCCCTGCATCCTGTAGCTTGCAGCATCACATCCTTCTGGGTGAGCTCTGTCTGAGTTCCCACCTCTATCTTGACTGGCTTCAGGAGCAGAGCCTTCTTCTGCCGGGTGGAGACCATTATACCTGTAAGTACTAACTAGAGATAAATATGTATACACACAGTTTTTTGTAGTGGTTTTTTTTTTTTTTTTTTTTTAATACCGCCGTACGCTGCCTGTGAAAGGCTAGCTTTCTCGCCTCAGCAAAATAGAGCCACTTCCAGAATCGCTGCGTTTAAATCTGCCACGGGTCCCTGGGAACGCCCTAGTCGCGTCTCGCGAGAATTGCAGACTCTGCCGGTCCCTTCTGAGCTGAGCTGTCCTGCGCTGAAGAAACCCCCGCCCGCCTAAAAGGAAAAGTTAAGGAAGAGAAAAACTCCCCGGAGTTAGTCCCGGAGCTTGTACCGCTTTCTCGCCTCAGCGAAATGGAGCAGCTTCTGGAATTGCCGCATTTAAATCTGCCGCGGGTCCCTGGGAACGCCCTGGTCGCATCCCCCGAGGAGTGAAATCCAGATCTTCACGCATTGCTCATCCAAACAAGAAATCTGCTGGCCTGCAGCATCTGCTGGGCAAGCACCCACAGTATTTACCCTGGCCAGAGGTGTTTGTGTCTCTGGCCAAAGCAGCTCCTGATCATCCTGGTTCCTTTCCCTAGATGCCTGCAAGGTTTTTCTTAAAGGCAGAGACAAGCAGAGGAGATTCTGTCCCAGACAGGCCACACAGCACCCTGGTTCTTGCCCTACTGATGGCTGTGGCCAGGCTTCAGCTCTGGGGTTCTTTGGCTTGTTCAGCACCCCATTGTATTCCTGGAGCCGAACTGCTCTGTGGTGTGAGAGAGGGAAAACATCAAGATCAGGTTGTATGGGTCTCTGAGCAACCTGATCTAGCTGAAGATGTACCTGCTCAGCTACAGGGGGGTTGGACTAGGTGGCCTTTAAACGTTCCTTCCAACACAAAACATTCTATGAATTGAGTCCCTTTGGGCAGGACTATCAGGATGGGAGACTGTTTGACTGGAGGTCTCTCCATGAAGCTGTTGTGTGCAGCTGTGTTGGCTAGGAACAAACTCACTGTCCCAGAGCTGTGGCCCATGCGCTGAGGAGCAAGGCTGCAAGCAGGGATTGAGTTAATGGTACTGTGCTGTAATTACCAGCAGTGCATTTGCCGCTGGCCCTGCCGTTTTTTAAAGGGAGAAGGTGTTACATTCCAGTGATTGCCATTGGTCTCTCACATGCCTGTGGGGTGGGAGTGCTCTCTTCAAAGCCATGTGAGAGGCAATGTAGGAAAGACTAAGTAAAAATAAACAAGGCTAAAAATAGTCCCACAAGTGCTTGCTTTTTATGGGAAATGAGGGGAATTTTGATATTAAGCAAAAACTAAGAGTGACATTTACCCTCCCAGCTTACCCTCTGGAAATCAGGGCCCGTGTCTGGGTATGGGAGAAGCACTTTGGGTCCAGTACGGTCCCTGGGCAGCATCGGCTGAAGTGAGCGACCATCATTGCACGTGGGGAGCTGCCCAAGCTGTACCTAGGCACTATGAGTTGCACATCTGGGCTGATGTTCACAGCACAGAGCTGGGTTGCACAGGCAGTACCACAGCTGTGAAGAGCCTGGAGCACCTGCTTAGCTGGAGCTTGGTCTGGCAGGTCCCACCACGTCCCAAGTTACCTGCACACACAGGTAATCACTTCTGTTTAAGGGACTCCAGTGAGAGCTGTGTTGGGCACCCCACCTGCAGTGCTCCTTGTCCCTGGTGCACCTGCGGGCATCCTCACTGCTATGGCCACTGCAAAAGGCAGTTGACACCCCCATATTTAGGTGCAATTTGCTCTTGTTCTGTAGCTCCAGCCTGATGCAGGCTGAGCTTTGAAATCCAGCAACTGTTGTTCTGTCCTGAATACAGACAGTTATTACTCGCCCAAATAGGGCAAGGTGGAAAAAATGGCTATTAAGCTAAAAAACAGGGGTGATTTCTTGGGAGTTTGTCATAGGAAGATGCCTAGTCATGTTTAAAGATGTCACAGGGTGGGAACACCATCTCAGCCCATGCTAATTCACAAAATACATAAATGCATCTCTCCCCTCTGCACTGCTTCTTTTCTCTTTCGCAATTTCTCTTAGCTGTTGTAACCTTCCTTTCTGCCCAGCTAAGCTGTCTTGGGCTGAAACAGTGCTTCTGGTCTGACCTAACATTTTTGTACTCAAAAGGAAACCTAAGAATTCGTCCTTAATTTTGCTAATGGGGAAAAAAATGTGTTAATTGTATTACAGTGGAAACACAACCCCACTTAGCTTTGTACACGGTCTTGGTGCATGGGGAGGTGGCTGGGCTGCCTGAGCCTTTGCTCAGAATATTGGAGCTGCAGCTGGGCTGTGACCTCTGTGCAAGGCTCAGCTCTGTGGACTGACACCACTAAGGCATTAAAAAAATACAGGCACAGTTCCCTTCAGAGAGCCACATGGGCTAGTTGTGCCAGGACTGTAAGTTTGGATTGTGCTTTTCTGTGTGTTGTTTCCTAGGGATTTTTATCATGCAGTAATCATTATAGGCCCAAACAAGCTGGGCTGTGAGTTGTGGGTATAACTGCAGTGTATGCCTAGAGCACAGGTGTCATGGGGAGCAGCTGAGGGAACTGGGGTTGTTTAGTCTGGAGAAGAGGAGGCTCGGGGAGACCTTCTCACTCTCTGCAACTACCTGAAAGGAGGTTGTAGCAATTTGGTCTCTTCTCCCAAGTAACAAGTGATAGGACTAGAGGAAATGGCTTCAAGTTGTGCCAGGGGAAGTTCAGATCAGATATTACAAAGAATTTCTTCACCAAGAGGGTTAACAGGCATCAGAACAAGCTTCTGAGGGAAATGGTCAAATCACTGTCACTGGAAGTGTTCAAAAACTAGGTAGGTGTGGTGCTTGGGGACACTCATGAGTATGTTACTGTGGAAGGTTGGACTTGATGATCTCAGAAGTCTTTTCCAACCATAATGATTATATGAAAACCAGAAATGCAACAGCTGTGCCTTGTCTCACACTGTGTGACCTTGGAAGGCGCCTCACATATGGCATTGCTTTTGGCTGACTGCAGAAAAATAGTTTTGTTTATCCAGTAGCCCTTGAGCAGACCTCTGCCATGTGCCAAGAGTGGCAATAGCCCCTTGGAGCCAGCACCTTCCAAAGATAACATAAAAAAATGAGTGAGACCCTGCAATAAGACAACCCCTCCAAGTTCCCAGTAACCCCCTTCTTTCCTGGAAAACCTTCCTTCCTGAAAAACCCTGGGAGTATAGAGCAAGAACGAGGTGTCATAATGTTAAAATTTAACAGGAGCTCTTCAAGCTGAGGTTTTTTAAGATCCTTTATATATACTGATTTCCACAGGACCAGATGGCACAGTACCAGCTGGCTGGCTTTGGGGCAGAAAAACCTTCAATCAGCATTTTGGTGTGCTGTGTGGTGGGATCCTGAAATCAATTCTAGCCAGTAACAGACGGTGCCCAATGCACATGGTGAGCCTTTCAGGGGCAGGGCTCCTATTAATCAGATGTGGGAGGAGGAGTAACTGAGAGCAGGTGTAGAGCATGATCCTGGCTTTGTGTGTTAGCAAAGCTGACCCCTACGAAGAGCAAGAATCTCTTTTTGTTGTCTGTGTGTCAGTTGAAATGAACTTTTCTCTTCTACCTCCTTGCTCCAGAGTGGGCAGGGGTTGAGACTTAAATCTGAACCTTTGCAGCTCCCCTGGAAAGTTCTCCAGAGTCTGTTGCACAAAACAGGACTAAAAGATTGGCTGAGGCTTGTTAATCTGTTTGGCTTTTGTTCTTGCAAAGGCCTGACTTAACATCCAGTTGTGTTTGTATTTAACTCTGTAGTCTGGCACAGCAAGATTGGGCATTGTTTTGGCCGACTGGAGAAAAACAATTCTCCTGTTTACCCAGCTTCCTTGAGCAGACCTCTGCCATGTGCCTCAATCGGGCATACTTGGAGTACTGCGTTCAGCTCTAGAGCCCCCAGCATGAGACACACATGGACCTGCCCAAGCTGATCCAGAGGAGGGCACAAAGATGATCAGGGGACTGAGAACACCTCCCCTGTCAGGACAGGCTGGAAGCATTGGGGCTGTTCACTCTGGAGAAGGCCCAAGAGAGACCTTACAGCAGCCTTTCAGTACTTAAAGGGGGCCTAGAGGAAAGATGGGGAGGGACTCTATGTCATGGACCAAATGGTTGTTTTGGACAATGTTTGTTAAAGGACCCCTCCTGTCAAATCAGAAAGGACCCCCTTGTTTTCTAAACTCCTTCTCAGAGAGGAGCCTTGGTGCAGCTGAGTCCAATCTTAGCCCAGACTTGGTCAAGAGTTTATGTCTAAGAGACTGTGATCTTTAAACCGCTTTGTCTTGCAGGATTAAAAATGGCAAACCAAATATGTATGTATATATATTTGTATTTTTATTTAAATTCATACAGAAGAAAAGCTTTGATCAGAATTATTTACTACACAGCATAGATAGCTATCATTTACTAATACAGTGCATGATTCATTTGAAGCAATACTAAAGCTACAATATTAAAGCTAACAGAATGATTAAGCAGAGATTGATGTCACTCACCCATATCAATGACCATGGGACAATCCTCTGTGTCTTTCTCAGCCTTGAAGGGTAACCTTGGGGAACGTCCTCTCCAAGGGAGAAATATCTGCACACCTTAGATGAGGTGTATCAGAAATTCCTACACTTGACAAGTGGCACTGGGTTTTTATAGTAGAAAGTGGTTGACTGTCAGTCATATGTTAATGGCCTAGATGTGCCAGCTCAAGAATCTTGTTTCTGCAGGTTTAGGTAAGTTATCAGTGCTAATTACTTTGTCTGCCACATAACAATGACTTTTGGTGTCCACCAGACATACTTTGGAATTTGTGGAGTGAGGCTGATTTTAGCATTCTTCAATACCAAACCACCTTAATCCTCCCTTCTCCATTACTGATAATATTTGCAGGGGGGCAAAGTTTGAGCTGTTAACCCCTACTGAGGTGAAGCCTCCTGCTACGCTCTATCAGGAGTGTAGTGATAGAACGAGGGGTAATGGTTTTAACTTCAAAAACCAAGAGGAATATGTTAACAGCGCACAACAGCAAAGCAACCCTTTCTGATGTCTTCCACGGGCTAACTTTGAGAAAACTACTTCTCTGATTATAGCCTCTGTTTGGATAGGTCCCATACAAGTTAGTAAGTGTGAAAGGCAAAAGGGGCCATGATTGGGTCTGGTCCTTTTGGGTGCTATAGCCTGGAATATTTCATCTTGTTGCAGGTCGTCTTGAGCTGGCCTGTGTTGACACATCCAATAGGAGTGTTTGATGACTATAGGGACATTGTAATGGGATCAGAGATATCTTGGGCTTTCCTCCCTGTTTCTTGCTTTTTCTTCTAATTAGCAGCCAGCATGGCCTGTAGAAAGCAGGGAAGAAATTAAATGTTACTCAAATACACTAGCCAGACTTCTCGTGTGTGACACACAGACACAAAGAGAAGCTGAAGTCATGGTCACTCTTCATGTGGTCCACCTGTCTGAGAACTAATGGAAGTTTATTGAACCTTACTGGGTCTGAATTCAAGCTTTTCTCTTCAAATTTGTTCTTTATGGACTTTGTTGCATTTTAGGAGATCAATAAATACCATTGTTTAAACTGAAAGAGAAGAAGAAAAATGTTCATTACAACACATTTCTTTCAAGGCTGGCACATGTCAGAAATGTTTTTAATTAATAGCACGATGGGAAGAAAAACGAAAGGGAAATGTTAAAGCAAGATTGTGGACAGATGTAGAGGAGAAGCCTCATAAAGGAAGGTGTCCTCAAAGTCTCTCCTACCATACAGCCTCCAAATTGTTCTCAGGATAGGACTGCGGAGCAAGTGCCTAGCTAGATCAGCCCTCCTGCTCATCCAAGCTGTGGCAGGATGAGATGCTTTGGTGGTGCCAGCGCGTGAATGTAGGATGAGGAAAGGACAAGAGAAGCAATCTTGATTTAAATGGAGAAGCTTCTGGTGGATCTGCCAGGCTCACCTACCTAATGAAGGGTGGGTTTTAGTTTCTGACTAAAATTTTAATTCTTTTGGGGTGAAATGGTATTCTGCAAAAGGAGAAAAGACAAATCACAGCATCTGAGAGGCCTGGAAAGCCTACATAAGGAAACACATGGCTAACTGTTGCGACATCCTGAGGTAGTACTTGCTAAAAGGGACTTTTTGGGTCACACAGGGTGGAAACAAGGTCTGTTGAAGTCCAGATGAATTAATCTAGAGCCAGTTACGCAACATCCCTCAGCACACTGACCTCTCTGTGCTGTTATACAAGGCTTTTCGAGGTCTATCAGGACAACCCACGTTTTTAGGCTGGAAAGGTGCTCCCTATCTCTGCTTTATCTTACATGTATAAATGAAGGAGAAGAAATGGGGAAAAGACCCTTTGACACCTTCTTATTCCTGGACTTTTATTAGGATAATCTTCTTTCTCAATGTAAAACACTTTGTTTTGTGTGCTTGGAGAGAGTATTGGCACATACTGCAGGAAATTAGCTCTTAACTAAAAGCATTTATATAACTGGGGAGGGAGGGGGAGGTGTGTGTGCGCTGACTGTGGAAGTTCAGTCTACAAAAACAAACCTTGCTAACTACCCTTGGTACTGATTAAGGAAGATAAATCTGTCAGTGAGAGGCTAAATTTACCAAGAGTGTAACCTCCCACCCTTCACCCCACAAGTGATGGTCAGGCTGTATTTATTTCTATTGGGCAAGCTCCAGAAAGCACTGGGAGGTAAAAAACAATCCCCAGAAATGTGAAAAATGTGGAATGAAATGGGGGTGGCAGGAGGGAGAATGGAGGGAGAGAAGATCGAGTGACCAATAACAGCACAATGGGTAAAATTTCAGCTCTTTTGCTGCTTCCACAGCGGAAACAAGAAAGCCCAAGATGTGCACTGAAGCCCAAGATATGCATGCTAAAAATGCAGTGAAGGGAATCCCTGCTCCCCAGCTCCTCATGAAAATTGCTGTTGGTGGGATCCTTGGAATTACAGAGCTGAAAAAGCCATGCTAAAGCTAAAATGCAAAGGGGTACATGTCACTAAAGTCACCTTTGTTCTGATCTGTACAGTCAAAGTGTAGCTAACCCTCTGCAGTTACCTGCCATGAGGCCAAAGCTGGCCTTGGACACAAAAGGCAGTGGCTGTGTTAGACTGTTCAGAAGATATGAGGAGAATTGGAAGGATGAAGCAAGAGCAAATCTGAAGACACCAAATGGGTCTCAGTTGGCTGAGTAATGGTCTGGGTCTCTGATTATGTTACGGTGGGAGCGAGATAGTTCTGCAGTGAGAGCTATGACAGATTCTTGGAAAGGATATCTTCAGTACTGCTTACCTTCATTGGTATCACATGCATGGCCTTTTCCTACATGGACACAAGAGATTTTGTCTCATGCTGCTAGTCAGAGCAAGCTGCTTTTGGATGTATTAGCCTGCCCACTGCCACCAGATGGTCCTAGCTGCGTGTAGCTTAAAACACATGCCAAGGATGCCCTATTTACTGCTGGTCTAGCTGTATCTTTTTGTTTCCTCAACAGTTTGCTTTCTTTAAAGTTTTATCTGCATCCTGTAAGTTGCTTTTGGCCACACTAGGTGTATCCTTTTGCAGTCAAAGAGAGGGTTGTGTTTGGCCCTACAAGGGAAGAGGTTTGTGAGCAGATTCCTACCTGCAGTAGAAATGATGAACCACATCATGCAATGGTACCTCTCCCTCGTGATAGTGCCAGGTCACATGGAGGGAAGGCTCCTGTAACCACTTTCTCATGGGTTCACAAAGGTCCCCCTCTATCTATGCTACCACAATAGCTGTCCCTTTGGTTAGCTTACCAGGAAATAAGCTGTTTACCTCCTGGATAAAAGTAGCTTTCTAATGGATCTGTGAGGGACAGGGTGGTATCCATAGGACATGCTTCCTATCCACATGATGGCCACCAGCTTGACCTGTCCAGCAGGGATAGCTCAGATGAGGATAATATTTCTAAGACACCATTACTGATAGTTCAGGGACTCTGGTCTGCTGTGTGTGAGCTCTGGGAAGGACATTAAGCATCCAGAGCAATGTTTCTCTAGCGTGGAATAGGTGTATGCATGGTTTAGATTTGTCTAGCTACTCAAACCTCTCATTATTTTCAATGAATTAACAAGTCACTGACATCCACGGGCCATGAACCAGAAGACAAGCCAGCTTGGTTCAGAGTATTAGCCCTCTACAGCAATGATTCTTTGTAGACAAAGTGCTGGGAGAGTGGAAAAAACTTGCTCACATGGTCATTGGCAAACAAGAATCATCTCACTTCCAAGCTTTGCTCTTGGAACTGTTTAAACTGCCTGATCCCTTCTGAATCTTGGGGATATCAGAGCTGAGAGCGCCATACTGACACTAAAAGTAAGACTTGGCTCCTGAAAAGCCCATCACAACTTGAACTGCTGTGGAATGTCGCTGAGTTTAAAGACAATCACATGGCACTGCAGCATCTAAAACCCCACCATTTTGTAGGTTATGCATGGGAAACCCAAAGGAGATGTCAGCAAAATAAACAAGCAAACGAAATAAAGAATTGGGGCCAGTTGCTTGGTTAGTTTAAATCAGTGCAGTGTGAATGGATTTGCTGGAACTGGGTGGATTTCTGCCAGGTGAGGATTTGGCTCTGCTATCAGAGTGTTCCTATCAGAGCCTTTTTCTAGTAGTAGCTTTGGGTCTCTCCAGTGGTCTATGTAATCTATACAACAAGGACATGCTTGTTTAAACACACTTTGAAGCTGCCAAAATAAACCCTGTCTGAGATACAGACAAAAAAGACATTAACAATAATGGCACCTGCTCTGGCTGCTGCATTTGCTCCTAATATCTCTAACTGGACCTTGGTAAGCTTGATTTTTTTGCCACTTAACTCTACCTCCTCCTTAATGAGATTTCCACTGAAATGAGCCAGGCTGGTTTCCTGGCTGTGGGAGAGCAGGACACTGCACTAGTTGATATTCTTTAAGAAGTTTGTCCAGGGAGGACCAATGCCATCTGTGGGAGGAGGCAGGGACAGACAGGTTCAGACTGCCTGAAAAGGAAGGCTTTCTGGAGCTCAGAAGCTTGCAGGAGCACAGGCTGCTCTGATTCACTTGGTGCACCCTGTGCCTGCTCCTTTGGGGCTCTTCAAGTGCAAGGAAGAGGCAATATTCCTCCCCAGCAGAGAACCCAAGGGGTGAGGCCTGTGATGACCATCTTAGACAACACCACCACTCAAGGTTCAAAATCCTCCCTTTGGCTCAGCCAGAGACAGGGTTGGTTGATGCATGTCTTACAGTCAGCCATGGCCCTTGCCTAGCCCAAGTCAGAAGAAGAAAGGTGCTGTGTTTCTGTCTCTGGCTACTATCATTGCACACAACGTGGATAAATAATACACCTGTCACCAGTTTTCCTTTTAAATTTTTCCTTCTGCATTTTCATCTCCCCTTTTTGTGTCCCCTGTCAAACTCTAAAAACATACGGGCTTTTAGTATCAGTCTTCAGATAATCTGACTTGGATTTCTTGTTGTTTTTATTTCATACATTAGAAAGCCTCTGTTTGGTTCCTCTGGTTTTGCTGCTGAAGTTTTTAAAATGGGTTTTACAGAATCACAGAATATCCCAGGTTGGAAGGGACCCACAAGGATCATCCAGTCCAACTCCTATTTAGGCACAGCACAACCCCAAAGTCTCCCCATGTGTCTAAGAGCACTGTCCAAGTGCTTCTTAAACTCCGTGAGAGTTGGTGCCATGACTGCCTCCCTGGAGAGACTGTTTCAATGCTCAACCACTCTCTGGGTAAAGAAGCTCTTCCTAACATCCAACCTGAACTTCCCCCGGCATAGCTTCATTCCATTCCCCCAGGTCCCGTTGCTGGTCACCAGAGAGAAGAGTTCAGCACCCACCTCTACCTCTTTGGTGAGGAAGTTATAAACCACAAAATTATTGGATAGATAAAGTAAATTCAGCAGATGTTCCAGCAAATTTCTTGCATGCAAATTGATATAGTCAATTTTCTCTTTCTAGATGGACTGTCAGTAACAGAAAGAACAGTAGGGGCATTCACAGGCTCCATTCTAGAGGAATCGTGTTTGTTTTCTCTTTGGTGGTGCAGCTTTTGCTGATGCACATGAGATGGTTTAGATCTGGGCTGCTATGAAGACAAGGGCAATGGATTGTGTGACTTTTTGCAGTTGTTTCCACGGCTCAGTATAAGATGGACCCAGAGCTCAGAGATGTTCTTTCCCTCAGGACATAGTGTCTTCAGCATTATGAAGTCGGAGGTGGTTTTGAAATAGGCCACAGAGACCAGATCAGGATTAGAGTTTGGAGAAGGAGCTTGTCATGTTTTTTTGGGAGGAAGGGCTCATTTAAAATGTAACAAGGAGGACATTATGTCCCAGCCATAGGGTATTTTTCAGAGATGATCTACTCTGGGTTTTAGGTCTTTCAGGTCAAGCTGCCTGAGACAGAGTTGACCCTGTGCCCTTCTGCTTCTGTATGTTTTGGGGAGGGAGGGGGAGAGCTTTTCTTTAAGTTAAAAAAAAGTGAGGGAATATATGCACGTAATTCCTTATTTCCCCAACATCCTTGGCAAAACTAGTCACATTAGTATGTGTGGAAAAGATTTACAACCTGGCCTTTACAGTCACATCTTCTCTGGGTAAGGGCCAGTGGCACAAGGGGGGATGTAATTATTCCCTCTACCCTGACAAATTGCTGTGTTTATGGTGAAGGCCTCCTGACTCATTACACGGAAAAATATGGAGAGTTTTTGAAGAATTATTTAGCGAAAAGGCAGGAGGAAAGCACTGTTCAGGCTGTTGCTGCAGGCTTAACACATTGCCCTGTCCAAGAGGATGAGAGGTTGCAGTGGGATTGCCTCACCCACACATGGTCACTTGAAGTAACCTCATGTCTGCTACCTCTCCTCTGGGTTGAAAATCTCCCTCCTCAGCCTGAAAAATCAATGTGAAGTCTGGTACTCTACCCTCTGCTCCTGCAGGCCAAAGCCCTGCTACCTCCTGGAAGGGAGAGAGGGAAGGAGAAAGGGCAGGAGGGTGGGAGGGAGAAGATGAAGGTGAGGCAACCCTCTCCAGTGATTCTGCTTCACAGTTGTCCTCAGAGGACACAGAGAGATGGCTGTCTGTCCGGGTCCTTGTGGTCACCACCATGGAAGGGTGCTGGGCCTGAGGATGGCAGGCCATGCAGATGCAGTGGGTCAAGGACATTCCTGTAGTCATCTCAGGGCCAGCAGCCTTTCCTTGCTCAAGATGACCACCACTTCCAGTGGGATGAAGTTGCTACTGCTGCCACCATGCCTGGAATAGCAAGAAGCTGCAGCCCTGTAACCCCTTGCTGTGGCTGCCACCACTACAATTAAAAAAGTTAATTGTGAGACTGAAAAGAAACCCAAACCAAAACAACCTCCACATGCACATTTATTGCAATTATCCAACAATTTCGTAGCTGATGAAAATAATATAAGGGCCTGGGAAGAACAGTAAGTTATATTCGAATCTTCTGATTTTTTGCAAATGGGTTTTATTAGAACTGTAGGTTTTAAAATATAATTACTGCTTTTTACCTGTGGAGGGCTGTCCAATAGTGGGGTGATGGTGGTGCTGCCAAGATGCACTTTCACATCCACTCCTCATGTCTCACACAGGCCTGAATGTGTACTCTTGAGCTTGATGATTTGGCTGAGACAAAGTGTTGCAGCGTTGAGGCTGAGCCAACCACCGACCCACGGCAGACGTTCCTTATTACCCCCTTGCCCCTCCAACTGGAAGAGATAGGGAACAATAAGGGCAGAGAGGCTTCTGGATTGGAAAGTAAAACTAAAACTACTTTAATAATAATAGCAATGTAAATGAATCATATATAAATATATACAGGACCCAAATGCTGAACACAACTCCCCCTTTTTATGATAACAACGTCACCACAGTAGCTGCAGCAAAATGTCCTGGTACCAGGTCTCAGCTGGGTTCAAGCAGGCAGTCATGCTTTCAGCTTCCAGCGTGAGTCCGAGCCCAAGCAGCCCACATGTTCAGCAGCTAGCTCCCAGTAGCAGACTCCACACTGTTCAGCTACTAGCACCCAGCACAGACTAAATCCCAGCCCCCCACCCAGGGTCCCAAAACCTCCCGATTTCCATTTTCCGCTGGGGGCAGGGTCCTTCCCGAAATGCCCGAGCTTAAGATTCAGGAATTTCAGGTTTTAAAGGGGAAGTTTAGTTTAGCAGGTAGCTTTAGCAAGGGGAGTGATACTGAATATGATGTATATGGGATGGAATACTTTTTAGAAAACAAAGTCACTGAACAGAATTAATTCTGTTCTAACCCAGACCAGGACATTCTAACCCAAACCAGGACATAAAGGCTCAGCTTAAATAGTTAAACATTCTGTACAAATATTTTGGTTTTCTTTTCTCAGGATTGGCAGGACTGTGTGTGTGTTAAAACAGGTTGTCCTCATTAATCAGAATGGTGTCTGGATTCTTAGTGGGGTGCAAGGGCTCCCAAGGGTCACTCCATAGTGTCTAAGCCTTAAGAAGCAGCCCAGAGCTCCACATCATTGGAGCCTGGACAAAGTAATTTAGTCCAAGCTGACTGTGAGGGAGACTGACAGGGAACAGCATCCTTTTTAGGGCAGCCAAGACCTTGAAATGCTTCCCCTGGGCAGGCTAAGGAGGGAAGGCTTTGTTCCCATTTCTTATGCCAGGGTAGGAAGGATGTTATGTTGCTTGACCTGTCACTTTCTGCAGCTTGTGTGGTTATCTCCTTCCCATGGTACTTGAACTGGCACTGTTCTCTGTACAAAGCATCCCTTTTATCTCTTTGAAGATGGAAATGTTGACCTCAGTGAAAAATTTCTGGACATGTCTACCTGGTATGTGCTGGCTCCAAGACTAGAAGTTCCCATGTAGCCTTGATCCAAGCAAGCTGTTTTTGGAACGGTGCATGGTAAGTCCCATCTGAGTAGAGGATTACTGGGATCACAGCTGTGATGCAGCTCTCCCACTACCTTGGTGTACTGGCATCTTTCCCTGATAAATGAGTTGCTACATCGGAGAGCAGAGTGGGGAAGAGAAATTATTCCCTGGACCGCACGTAACAGCTGTGATCTTGACGTAGGCGACCTCAAGGCTGAGGCACACTGTTTCTGTGGGGGAGAAGGTCTTGCTTGGTAGGGGATCTGCAGTCTCCACCCCTAGATCTCAAATCTCCTAGAGTGCTGGAAAAAAAGGGTGCTCTCCTTCAGCATTTGGCTCCATGATCAGCTGCAGGTCTCTACCCTGCACTAGCTCTGAGGCTTGGCCCTGGACTTCTCCGGTTTCACTGCCATCTGAGTAGCTTTGTCTCTGGCAAAAAGGTGCAAGGGACAGCTTTTGTCCCCAAGGTTAATTTATTGACCTAACTGATGGCAGGCATCTGCTGAAAGTAACAGGCAGGTAATTTTTCACGTCTGTCTTGGACAGCATATGGATAAAATTAGGGAAAAGGGAAGACTGGAAAAGAAACAGATTGTTTCTGCAAGAGCAAATGACTGCACTGAAAGGGAAGGGGAGGGTGGAGAAACTCAGCCCTTTTCCCAGCTCCCTTGCAGATTAAATAAGATGCCCAGTGTCCCAAGTAACAGATGATCTCAGTTTGCTTCTGTGTCAAATGAAGTTGGTTCTCAGTTGGCTGGGGCCTTGGTAGGGCCATGAGGATGTATTTCATAACAGCAGCTCTTGTCAAGAACAACAACAACAGCAGCATCAAAAACCTGCTGAAACTGTGCTATGCTCAGAACAGAAAACATATGCAAAGAAGAAAAACTCCCTCAATGAAGAAGCCAATGTAATTATCCTTGACAAGCTCTGCAAACCAGAGGCAGCCAAGTGGTAGAAGAGGAGGGGAGAAGTAGTCCAATATAATTTTATAGGCAAATGTAAATGGGTCATTAGCTGTCTTTGAACAAAATGTTCCTTGGTGAGGAGAGAAAAGGGACAGGCCTGGCTTTAGAAATGTTGCAGAAAGCCTGGCAGAGCTTCCTGTGAAACAAGATTTTGTGAGATGCTGGATGAAAAGATTGCTCTGCTTTTTCTCATTGCAAGGAAAGCTCCTGGGATTTTCACCTTCAAGATGGGGTTAGGGTGGCAGGGCACAGGCATTTGGAGTTCCTGCCTGACTGGTTAGGTGAAAGGAGACTTCTCTGAGGTGCCTAAAGGCAGCTCTGGGCCTCTTCACATCATCTTCTCCATCAGTAGTATTAGCCTGCTCTAGGGTCTCCTGAATAGTTATGACTAACTGCAAGTTGAAGGTCCTCCTGCTTAGGAATTTGCTATGATAGGTGCTGCACATTTATAAAGGGTCCTCTGCACATTATACAGGGTCCTCTCCTGATGTTAGAGCTTGTCTGGAGCAATGGAGTAGTGGGAGCGGTTGGTGTAAAGTGAGAGCAGTGGTAACAAAAGGAGGATTACATGCAAACTCAATGTATGCTTGCCTGGACTCTGTATCAAACCCCACCTAAATCTATAGCACCTGATCCTGTCCTGCTGCCCCTGTCACCTACAGCTCTTCCTCTTTCCAGTGGAGGTTGGGCAGGAGTGACATAGTTTTCAGCTACTGTTTCTATAACTTAGCAAGAAAGAACCTTTGGACTTTTTAGCTGAGACTAAACTCAACCTCTGCTTCTGATCTCAGTGGGGAGAATGACATTACCTTTACACATTGCTAATTAATATACCCAAGAAAAGATGGCCCTGTAGAATTTTGCTTTTGCTTGTCTTGAACTTTTCCCAGTAATAAAGGCACATTCAGAAGTGGTTTCAAAAGTGAGAACAGACTGAAAAGATGGACTTGTTTGCTGCAAAGCCTGTTTGATATAAAACTCTCCTGTGTGGTCATATTGAGGCTACTCAAGCCAGCATCTGAAGCCCTATATGACAGGAGCAGAGACATACCTAAAACTGCTGCATTCCTGACATTCCAGCTCAGTGGCCAGCTTCCAGCATCAGGACTTCAGCAGATGTCCAGGCCTGGAAGTTTCCATAAGATCCCAGTGTTTAATAGGCATTGATAGATCTATTGTCTTCAATTGGATCTAATTCTTTTTGAGCCCTCTTACATTTTTGACAGCCACAAAGTCTTGTGGCAACGAGGTCTGCTGTTTAACTGTGTGCTGAAAGAAAAGATGTTTCCTTTTGCAGAGTTAAACTTGTTGCCTGATCCTGATGTTGCAGATCCCTTAGGCTTTGGAGTGCACAGAATAATGACCAGCTTTTGTATCCCTTCATGGTTGCTTTTGGGTTTGACCATCCTGTACATTTTCCTTCTTCATCTTCTTTCTGTTTATACTTTCTCCAGACTTTCCCTGTTCATGATGAAGAACAGCATCCTGGTAGTAACTTGGTTGATCACCACTGCAAAGACCACTTCTGGTTTTCATATGTTGTTTACTACAATCTTCTCCCTTTTGTGAGGACTTTAATTTAGTTATTTTAAAAGCCTTTGAGCGATCTTGTAAAAAATTATTTTGAAAAGATAACACAATATATTGCACTTCTTCCTGTATCTTCTTCTCTGCTCTTTTGCAGTTCCTCCTGTCTGGCTTGGCATTAACTACTTGTAGTGCTCAGGATTACTCCTGAAGCTCTCTTCAGATGTATTTGCCACTGTAGATTTTTTTGATCCAACCTGAGCAGTGCTTCCAATTTTCATGTTTAAGCTCTTTGGTGAATCACAGCCTGTCCCTCGCAGCTGATTTTTATTGTTCACACCCTGGCTTCAGACAGCTCAGGTCTCCTGTGACCTCTTTACAATGAACACAGATTGCAATTAGCTTTTCTGTGCTGGCCTTGTTTTCCTGATTGTGTTTAACAATAAAGGGTTTCATGTGCAAGTATGTGATGTGAGCAGGGTGTTGGAGCAGAGTTAGCAAAAAGAAGTGTTTTGCTTGAGCAGTGAGTCCTCATGTTTGTGTGGATTGTTTGTTTCTGGTCTCCCTGTGAAAGATCTGAAAGTTTCAGTTCACTTGTCCTGTAAGAAGGATGAAACAGTTGGATTCCTAATATCAGTACCTCCTGCTCACTCTCTCAATAAAGTTTTAATTGCCTCTTAATACCCTATATCTTACTCTGCAGTATTGTCAACAGCCCATTTCCAAGCAGCTGGCTGCATATCTCTCTCTGAGAGAGCCCACAGAGTGGGAGGAAGGGAGACTTCCACTTTTTCATTTTGCAGGAATAAAGCTATACTATAAATTACTGTAAATTTTAAATACTTCCACTTGCCTTTTAAAACAACAGATTAGTTGCAGATACCAAGTGTGCATTTCTCAGTTTGGCAGTGAAGACTGTACCTATACAAACACTCTTCTGAGCCCAACCTTGAAAATTCAGAACAGTGCAGTCGAAAGTTTCCTGTATGCTAGCATCAACATCACTTTTGCTGTGGTCACTGGAAAATCTGGATGCTTCACAGAATCACAGAATATTAGGAGTTGGAAGGGACCTGGAAAGATCATCTAGTCCAACCCCCCTGCCACAGCAGGATTCCCTAGACCAGGTCACACAGAAGTGCATCCAGACAGGTTTTGAATACCTCCATAGAAGAAGACTCCACAACCTGTCTAGGCAGTCTGTTCCAGTGCTCTGTCACCTGAACTGGGAAAAAGTATTTTCTTGTATTCACATGGAACCTCCTACACTCCTCACATCTGAAACTTTCTGGGAAATCTCCTGTGCTCCCCTATAGCCGCAGAGAAACATTTTACAAACTGATCTGGCCCAAAGTCTTTGCTGGAGCTTTCCAGGAACACAGCCTGAATGAAAAGAGCCTGGCACCAGTTTACACCTGAATGTGCAGTAACCAGTGAAGCCCTCTTGCCGAGGTAAAACCCCTCTGATCTTCAGTGGAACAAGAATTTTGTTCCTAAGTTCCTATGTCTTTTAGCAATGACTTTGAAGAAATTTAAAAGCTGGCCCAGGGAGGTCCAAAGCTGATGCCATTGAAAGCAGTGAGAGCTGAACGGCACCACTGACACCACTGAGGTTGTCTGGCTGGCTGTTGGAGTTTAGCCCTTCAGAGGGCTGGAAACAAGCTTGCTTTCAAGAAAAGGTGTATCAGAGAAATCTGGCTTCAATACTGTCTGTGATGTCTGCATTTAGGGAAATCTTAGGGTGCAGGAACTGCTGTGATGGAGAGATCCTACTACTGATTTTGTCATCATTAATACAAAGCTGGGTGTTTGTAAAGGGTCCATGGGAATCGGGCTCTGATTCAACGGCAACTGAGAGGTATTTGGTGCATAACTCAATTAAGGTCTTGTGGGAATGCCAATAAAGCTTCTTTATGTGACCTCAGTAGTAAGAAGACTAATAGGGGCACAGAAGTGCAACGTGCTGAAGGTGGGGGCGGGGAGGGTCGGCAACGAGAAGTGTGTCTCTGTGCTGCCTGAGGTCTTTGAAACCTTCCTTCACCTGTCAGAGTTGTTCATGCCCAAAATCTGATTTTAAACACAGTAATTTTAGTCCTACCTCAGATCTTTCTCCATTTCTGTTTTTTTGCCTGGTGCTAGGTTCTGTTGGAGAGTGGACTAGGCTACTTGTTCTTCCCAGCTGTGTCTTTTGCTGAATTCTTGATTTGAAGAAAGTGCTTCATAGGCTTCTCCAGATTTTAAATTCAAATAGAGAAAATTTTCATGGCCTTATTTCCCATGTGCCAGCTCAGTGTCCAGGAGACTAGAAGAAACAGCTGAACGCTTTCAGTTATGGATGTCAAGAGATGCTTAATTTTTCAAATCTAGCCCCCAGAAAAAGGGACCCTCAGAGCCATTCCCAGTGCAAGGTATATCCTCTAATTCTTCTGCCTGTTTTCAGGAGGGACAAGAGCTGTAAGGTTGTTGCAAACAGCGACGTTTAGCTTCCTCTATCCAGTTTGACACATACAGGGACTGTGCTACTAATTCAAGAGCACCGTGGTGTAGTTTCTACAGCAATTGTTTCTGCTCCAGCTCCTCCTTTCCACCTCAGTTCCTCAGCCTTCTGTGTGTTGCTCTCCGTAGTTTGTGAACTGGTTCTCTCACCCCTGTCCAGTTACAGATAGCACAACCCAAGAAAAGAAAACCAATGAAATATGAATGCTGTTGCAGTCAGGGCTCCTCTGTCAGGCAGGGAATGTGTCAGAGCTCTCTGTAGCCTAGCAGCACAACTATAAGCCTTTCTGTGTCCCTCGTGTGTGCTTCTAAGTTGTCCCAGGAACACAACACAACACTTTTGCCAGAGATTGTTTATTAGCCCCTCCATCTGGAACAGAAGCCATTTGCTCTGGAGATGAAGCCAAAAAGCTTTGTGCTCTCTGTACATTATGAACACACACAGAAAGTCATGTATCCTCCTGCCCTGAGCACCAGTGGTGCTTTTCTGGGAATGACAGTTCACTGCCATGGGTTTGTGCTTATTCAGGCAAAACTTCTTGAATAATGGATAGTCATGACAGGCCTGGTTGAAATCATAGGTGGTTTGATTTATTGAAAATAAACAAGGTATATTTGCAGTGTACAGATATATTTACAGTGATGAGCTGCTGCTTTTAAGTGGGTTTTGTTTCTCTTGGATTTTCTTACTGTTATGTTCCTTCTTCCCTGGACACTTTTAACACATGCATACTGGTCAGTGTTAGTGGTTTTCATGCTCTGTCTTGAACCATGGTGCACCATGGTCTGTTGTTAATCTTTCTCACCATGCTGCATCTTCTCATAGTTTATTGAAGGAGTCTGCTGCTTCCTATGGTGCTGGTGAAGTGCTGCGTCATCTATCTTTTTCTTTCAGCCCAAGCAGAATAAGGTGTCTTCCCCTTATCTGGGAGGTAGATTCAGGGAAAAACAGCTTTGAATGGTATTTTCAGATGGTATGCATGCTATAATGGGCTGAAGATACTATTGGACAGTTTCTGGATCCTTGCTTTTTTGATCCAACCTTTTTCCTTATCTTGAGTTGAGGGTTTGGATAGGGTTTATATGTTGTGCATACACTAGCTGCATCATATTATCTGCTCCTCATTATGAATACTGCTGAGTAAAGTTCAATTTAAAACACAATGGTGATGTTTGGCTAAAACCAAAATCCTGCCTATTATCATCTGAGGATTAATCCATTGATATTTTTCTCTATCAGGGGAGGCTTCCATAATGCTATCCAGCTGAGCCTTCTCATATGAAGATATTGGCATGTTGCTCTTCAGGCTATGAAATTCCAGGAATTTTGTGGGTGGAAATCTGGCTTGCTTGCATTGTCAGAGCCTGGAGATGGTGGTGGTTAATACAGAGTATGGTGCTCAAGCTGTGCTCTGCTAGCAGGGGAACCTCAAGTTTAATAACAGCTTTGGAGTCAGTTGGAAAACAGCTATTGTTCTCAGGGTTTTTTCACTCATCTATTACTTCAAGGTTTCCCTCTCTGTGGGGATGGAGGAATGAAGGAAACAAGCTGCCAGTGCCTAATGCATATTTCTTGGAGCAAATGTATTGGTTTATTTTGTTTTAAACAGCTTATTGCAAATGTGAAGCAGCTGTGGATTTTGTGATGATTTCTTCTATTTTTTGGAAATGTGGGGTCATCTTCCTGCTATTTCATCACATGCTTGCTATAGAAATAATTCTGATCTTGAAGAATTCCAAAGTAGTTAGACTCAACCATGTTTTTCACTCCCTGATCTATTCAAGTCTATTCAGTAAGCAGCCTGATGAGAAGGAATCTGGGGTTTCCTCAGGGCTTCCTCTCACGGTTCACTTCTGAGGCTGAAATTCAGGCAGCCTACACATCAGTTCTATGCATCAGATCCAAAAAGGGATTTAAGTATCCAAATTCCAGCTCAAAGTATAGTCTCCCAGCCTATCCCCAGAGACATTCAATTTTCCCAGTGTCTTGTGCAATGTAGAACAAATGTCTTAGTTACTGAGTGCCCCCAGGATGTCTGATCTGGGCATCCCCACATCTTTTCTGAGGAACATGGCCAGAGGGAATGTGGGGAGTTAAGTAATAGTGCTGTGATTCAGATTTGTGTACTCTTCTCCCTAAGATAAGATGGAGGGCTTGTTCCTTTTTGGACCATAACACCCCAGGTGAATGTGCTGTACATCTTTGGTATAAGGTCACAGAGAGAGCAGAATCACAGAATGTTAGGAGCTGGAAGGAACCTCGAAAGATCATCTAGTCCAACCCCCCCTGCAACAGCAGGATTCAATAGACCAGGTCACACAGAAGAGCATCCAAATGGATTTTGAATATCTCCATAGAAGGAGACTCCACAACCTCTCTAGGCAGTCTGTGCCACTGCTCTGGCACCTGAACTGGGAAAAAATTTCTATGTGCATTCACACGGAATCACCTGTTCTTCAGCTTAAAACCATTGTCCCTTGTCTTGTCACTGGGCTTCACTAAGAAGAGCCTGACCCCATCCTCCTGACACCCACCCTTCACATACTTAAAAGCATAGATGAGGTCAGCCCTTAGCCTCCTCTTCTCCAAGCTAAAGAGACCCAGCTCCCTCAGCCTTTCCTCAGAAGAAAGATGTTCCACCCCCTTCATCATCTTGGTGGCTCTGCACTGGACTCTCTCCAGCAGTTCCCTATCCTTCTTCAACTGAGGGGCCCAGAACTGGACACAATATTCCAGATGCGGCCTCACCAGGTTAGAGTAAAGGGGAAGAAGAATCTCTGTCGACCTACTCTACCACACCCCTTCTGATACACCCCAGTAACCCATTAGCCCTCCTGGCCACAAGAGCACACTCCTGGTTCATGGTTTATCTGTCCACCCACCAGGACACCCAGATCCCTCTCCACTTCACTGCTCTCCAACAGGTCAGTACCCAACCGATACTGGTCCATGGGGTTGGTCTTTCCCAGGTGCAAAACTCAACACTTGGCCTTATTGAATTTCATTCAGTTTTTCCCTGCCCAACTCTCCAGCCTGTCTAAGTCTCACTGAATGGCAGCACAACTCTCCAGTGTGTCAGCCACTGCACCCAGTTTAGTGTCAGCAGCAAACTTGCTGACAGTGCAATCTGTTCCCTCATGTGGGTCGTTAATGAATAGATCAAAAAGCACTGGTCCCAGTACCGAGCCCTAAGGGACTCCACTAGACACAGGCCTCTAACTAGACTCCATCCCATTGACCACAACTCTCTGACTTCTGTCCTTCAACCAGTTCATAATTCACCTCACTACCCAATCAGCCAGACCACACTCCCTCAGTTTCGTTGCAAGGATGCTGTGGGAGATAGTGTCAAATGCTTTCCTGAAATCAAGATAAACCACATCCACTGCCCTACCCTCATCTATCCACCTGGTTATGTCTTCATAAAAGGCTATCAGGTTGGTCAGACATGACCTCCCCTTGGTAAACCCATGCTGACTGCTCCCAATGACCCCCTTATCCTTAATATGCCTGGAGACAGAGTCGAGGATAAAGTGTTCCTTCACCTTTCCAGGGATGGAGGTGAGGCTGACTGGTCTAGAGTTACCCAGCTCCTCCTTCTTGCCCTGTTTGAAGACTGGAGTGAAGTTTGCTTTCCTTCAATCCCCAAGCACCTCTCCTGTTCCCCAGGACTTACTAAAGATGATGGAAAGTGAAGGCAATGACTTCTGCCAGCTCCCTCAACACCTGTGGGTGCATCCCATCAGGTCCCCTGGATTTATGGATGTCCATATGGCTTAGCTGTTCCCTAACCCAGTCCTCCTCAACTAAGGAAAACTCCTCCATTATCCTAACATCATGTGGGGGCTCAGGGGTCTGAGGCTCCTGAGGACAGCCTCTAAGAGTATAGACAGAGACAAAGACGACATTCAGTAACTCCTCCTTCTTTGTATCATCTGTCACCAAGGCACCCACCTCATTCAGCAGGGGGCCTACATTGTCTCTAGTATTCATCTTTTGGGCAATGTATTTGAAGAAGCCCTTCCTATTTTCCTTGATCTCCCTCGCAAGGTTTAATTTCAGAGAGGCCTTAGCTTTCCTAGTTGCCTCCCTACAACCTCCAAAGAATCCAAAGGGTAACATGAAATATGTAGGGCTCCAGGTTTTTTGAAAGTGGCTTGCTTGGTTTTGTTGGAAGCATTTATCAAGTAGGAGGTATTATTTCTCTTTGGAATGGATGGCAGTAAATATTAATTTTATAGTACCTAGTTTGCAAAGCGTTTACTACTGCCCTGTAATGTTGAAGATGGTCTGGCAATTCATCTATGGGAGATATCTCAATTTGTCTTGCAAAAAGTGGCGTACTGATTTCTTACCAATTCTGGGCAAGCACTGTGATGGTCTATGGTAACTTTTGGTCATGGATGACGTGCTCACTGCCTGGTTGTATGTGTTCATCTGTTGTCCCTTGTTGAGAGCTGAGACCCTACAGTGGAACTCTTTGTTACTGGGAGAGTGGTAAAGTTCCCTGTCTCTCTGTGTGCTGGTCTCCTCAAAGAGACCTGTTTTTTAGCATAGCTCCATTGCACAATCAGTGCAGATACCCCATAACAAAGGAACAGACTCTGAGTATTTGGAGGGAGGAAGATAATAAGCCAATCTGGCACAGCACTTTTGTAAGCCTGGCGCGTCAGCCCTGACAATATAAACAGCTCTTCAGGGTGAAATGTTTCTTTATAGTTTTGGAAAACTGCTGGCCAAGCTGTCTTCCACAGCATGGCATTTATAAGGTGCCCTATATTTTCTTGATCTCCTTTTCCACCTTTCTTCCTCAAAAGTGAGATAGCAGCTAGCTTTGTAGGGCATGGTCTGTGGTCCTGGGAGCCCTGGTGATCAGTACCCTCTGCAAGGAGAGCTGCCCTGAGTACAGGAGATGTGGGAGCCATTCCTCAATCATGCACCAATTTTCAAAGCTGTTTCAATAAGGAGCTTGAATGGGAGATAAAGCCACAGCTACCACAATAGCAGCAAAGCCCTGACAGAGTCCCAAACTCATCTCCAAATGCCTCCTGAAAAGGACCCTCTGGGGACTGGTGCAAGATCTGCTAGGGAGGAGGCAGGATGGGATAGTTTTCTTCCCAGTGTTAATGTCAGCCTTCATGAATCCTCTGCCACCCCCAGCTCTGGTCTTCGCACTCGAGCTCTCAGCTCTGAAGTTTGTGGATGCCAGCCTCTAACCTTTGACCTTCCACACAACTCTAAATCCAAGAAATAATGCCCTAAATCTGCTTACAGTGACAGCTCACCAATTCCTACAGCACAGCTTGTTAAAAGATTTGAATCTACTAATAGAAATTGGCCTGAAAAAAGTGACTTTTTTTCACCTCTACGCTTAGCAGCTATATGCAGCCCGGGGAATCTAGAAATTAAATTGGCTTTTTTTCAAGCGTCTTCTATGGAACAAAAATGGGACCCCTGCAGTGCAGAGCAGTGTTTCTAATTATATTTCAGGGCATGTTGCTAGTTTTTGGCAGACAGAAAGAAACAGGCCAGGCAAATGGCAGGTGGCAGGCCGTTTTCATATTTTACCAGGAGCACGGGGGAAGAGAGAGGGGAGAACGAGCTGAACTCTCTGCCAAAAAATGTGACCTAGTGCTAGTGTGTGCAGAACAGTTTTGGCACATGCTGCAGGATGAAGGGCTGGGCAGGGATATCTGGGGCCATTTACACCCCCTTCTGCCAGGAACATGCATCCATGCAAGCAGGACTAAAATAAACATGCTCAGTCAACAACAGCGTCCAGGTCTGGACTTGGGCACATCTTGATCATGTGTAGCTCCACCAAAACTAATAGGCATCACAGTGCATACTTGGAATCCACCTCTCTGCCGTTAACGTGTCTCTCTCCTCTGCCTTCATCACACAGAAAAAAAAATGGCTTTTGTTCATTCATTTATTCATAAAACAGCTAATGGATTCAAGATGACACTGCCTCTGGAGGGCCTGGGTGATTTTTCAAAGCTATTGCACAATCTGCATCTATGTTCATGCAGATGTGGAGTGAGGGTATTAATAACCAGAAGCTAGTACCCAGGATCTGCATATATTCCAATGTGTCTTCCTCTCTTAGAACAGTGGCATAGTGAGATGAATTTTAAGAGTCAGAAATGTTGCTGTGTTTGAAAAGAGCAGTCAGAGCTGGTCTTTATTCATGTGGACCAGAAGCAGAGTGCCTGCATTGCCTCACTGATGTGCCTGCCCCAGAGGACTGTGGGAACAAAAGCACCAAGACCCAGCATGGAGGCATCTAGATGCTTAACTTAGAAAAAAAATAAGTAAACAAATCGTGAAAGCCATGAAAGAAGGTTCGTATATACCTTATTCTAGGTCAATCTGAAGCTTTTCTTGTGCTGGGATTATACTGAAGCTTGGGTGCATGAATTGTGTTATAATCACTGAATTTTGTTATACAGCAGTTCACAGAATCACAGAATCACAGAATGTTAGGAGTTGGAAGGGACCTCGAAAGATCATAGAGTCCAACCCCCCTGCCACAGCAGGATTCCCTAGACCAGGTCACACAGAAGTGTGTCCAGACAGGTTTTGAATATCTCCATAGAAGGAGACTCCACAACCTCTCTAGGCAGTCTATTCCAGTTCTCTGGCACCCTCACTGGGAATTTTTTTTTTCACATGGAACCTCCTGTGCTTCAGCTTAAAACCATTGCTCCTTGTCTTGTCACTGGTCTTCACTGAGAAGAGCCTGACCCCATCCTCCTCACACACATCATAAGTTATTTCACTGGAGACACACAGAAGTCTTCCCTTTTGAAAAGTCTGTAAGGAAAGACTGGACAAGATCTGCTTGTAGAGGCAAAACATTGGTGAACTGGGCATGATGTTGTCAAGCATTTTGTTTTGGTGGAATTGCATCTTCAGTAGGGGACTGGGCATGCTGAAGGTTTATTTCAAGATGGCTTTGCTGCTGTGTGCTTAGATCTATTGTCAGAGGTCTTCAGTTTATGGAGCATTATGATGACAGAATATTAGCTCTGGCTAACAGAAGGCAAGAGACTTGTTAGTGTTGTATGAGGAAAGTGTGGCTGGCGATGTTTTTCTACGCACAGCAGGTAAATCCGTCTGCCCCTCTTTTGTTGGATCTTTTTGAGCTGTTCTTGAAGGTCTGCAGGGACTTGCAAAGCAGTGATTTCCCAACGGTGCTTTCACCCTTGCTCTGCAGTTGAGGCACACCCCTCCTAGCTGGTGCTGTTTTGCTTTTCCTGGCAGTGGAGGTACCCCAACTAACAAGATCTAAACAGCTCAACTCCACCCATCACTCTGCCTATTCAAACGTTGACATTTTATCCTTAGCCTCCTTCACCTGCTGCTATTTTGCTGCAGGGACAAGCCCAGATATTTTTGTCACCAATGCTAATGTTCATAGAATCATAGAATTCCCAGAGTTAGAAGGGACCTTAAAGATCTTCTAGTTCCGTTTCATGTTCTTGAAATGTCTTTCAGCTGATAACAAGCCAGCTAGTTAGGGACTTGTACGATACTCAGTGATCTTATTTCAGAAGCAAATTGTCAGGGTTTCAACCTGTTAATTTCCTTTCTTGTAACCTGCCTGAAGGGCCTGGAAACTGTGGCCCTGGTCAGCTTAAATCTTGGCAGTATGTTTTCAGGAGGAGGTGCAATGCTAACAATTCCACTGGTAACAGGAGTGTCGTTAATATACTGCTACCCTTATGTTAAACATTTTCTGATCATGTCTCAAATTACATGACAAACAATTTGCCATTATACCTTCTTTACAGTGATAGGCTAAATCTAGCTCTTGCTTTTGTTCATGTAATTTCAGAAATGCTCTATTGACTTCACTTGAGGGATGCTGGATTAGAAGGTTGGTTTGATGCTTTTTTTATTTGCCCCCTGAGAAACAGTGTTGTGTTATATGGCCTATACGTAGTCTTCTGAAGGTAAATCAGTCCGCTTTCATGCTACCATCTACCCCTAAAGAACTGGAAACCCTTGTGAAAATTCATGGCCCATCTGCTCTGGCTTTGATCAGGCAGGTCTGGCATTTTACATCTGCACCATACTGTGGGAAAGCACGCCTGTGACAGTGGCAAATCTTACTTTTCATGAGACCTGTCACCTGCGGTTGTGGCATGCAGCATATGAGGGCACAGGCCCCAGTTGCAAAAGATGGTGACCAATTACCTTCATACAGAAAGAGCACTGACCGATTAGTGACGCATTCATACACAAAGTATACTGACGAATTAGCAAGTGACGCTTTCATATAAAAAGGATACTGACCAATTAACAAGTAGCCATTAATAGGTAAAAACAACTACTAAAAATGTGATAAAAACAGTACACTACAATCTACAATAATAGTGGCCACTATAATCGCGGAAAAGGAGTCTACAGTGATATGAACAAATTTCTGTCTCCCGAAGTCTGTGAAGTGAATAACATCTGTATGCTATAACTCATGGTTGCAAGAAAACTGATACTGTTTTGTAGGCCTTTAGCATTTTGATGATAAAAAGAATGTGACATAGCATGACTGTTTAAACATGTTGCGCTTAGATAGCAGTACCTGCAAGAACACAGCCATGCAAAAGAAGAAGGAGGGGAAGGAGGGTGGGGCTGGAGCAAAGTGGCTCTGGGTCTCACCCAGCACCTCCCTGCACACGTCCTTGCCATCCACAAGAGCAACATTTTGCCACTGAAACAGTGAGTTGTCCAGATAAAAGCAGCTGACCTTAAATTTGCCTTGCGCTGGTCAGTCCCTACATTTTTGCACACTTTAATTAAATCTGCTAAAGTTTCTGGTGTTTTTTGTTTGTTTGTTTGTTTGTTTTTTGATTTGTTTGTTTGGGTTTTGTTGTTGTTTTTTTTTTTCTGATTTCTGAGAGGGTCCAATACCCTTCAGCAGTCAGTGTTAGCATTTTCAAAACCCAGCTGGTTATTCACTTTAACACACATACACATGCAAACACATGTATTAAAAAAAAGGCCTTTTCTCTAGTGTCAGTTAAAGCTTTAAATATTTCATCAGTTTCTTTTCAAAGATACAAGTCCCAAAACCCTTTTTCCCTGGAACAGATGATCAACTTGCGGTGGGCTCTCCGCAAGCAGATGTGAAGTCCCACTGAGGTTTGGAGTGGGAGGAGGAATGCTGTAGGCTGAGTTGTTCCTTAAGTGTTACACTTTTTTTTTGTTGTTGTTGCAAGGATTATGCAACCCGCTTTGCTTAAATCAGGGGTTAAAATCCTTCTTTTTTTTTTTTTCACAAGATATACCATCCTTTAATAAAATAACAAACCCTTTTCTCCTAAACATTCTATCTTGAATGTTTTTTGTTTAAAATTATCCAGTGTCTTGGCTTTCTACACTTCCTCCACCAATCCTACCACCCCTCCACAGTGTCTCCCAAAAACACAGGCAGCTCATTGCAAAGGGGTGGGTAAAGATCAGGCTCCTTTTCTGGATCGACAGGACCTGGATCTAGAGGGTCCTTTGACTCGCTAAATTCACTTTCCACACAGCCTGACATTAAGGAACCCAATGTGGCACCAGTTGTGGTGACTGATGTCACAGGTTGTAATGGCAATGGAGGTGCTGAGGGAACTGGTGTTGTAATTGATGGTGTAAATGGAGTTTTGCTATGGCTGCCGTGCACAGTCTCTTCATGTTGTTCTGGGCTTGCTGCATGGCTACCATGATTTGCCACCAAGTTGATAAATACTTTCTTGCCGTTGGATCTTTGTTAGAAGCAGCCTCATGCAATTGTTTACTACCCTCTTGTCAGGCAGATAGTTGGAACATGCCGTCTGAGGAAAAATGTGATACTTTAGTGCAAGTGCATTTTATTAAAGTCACAAAGTCAGGATCTGACGGCTGCGTTTCTGTTCATGGGATATCCCCTACTTTCTTTGCTTCCCTTAAGCTGGCCCATTTGTCATGGGAGTCAGGGGGATATAAATCTGGCTGTTTTATAGGGTCTGCCCACTCAGGATCAAAGGAGTCCTTATCATGATCTTCCGATGAACAGGATGGAAAGGCAGACACAGCAGGTAATCGGGGCACGCCATTCGAACAAATTTCAGGGACTGACAGTGGGGGGCAGAAGACGATTTTGCACCCAAGCGATGTTCGGGGAGTGACAGTGGGGGTGGAGGGGGGGAAGGAGGCACTTTTTATGTACAGGAGGGCACTTTAGGCTTACAGGAAATGTCTTGTTCCCATTGTTTGGATTTTCTTTTCCCCTTGCCATTTTCTCGAGATTCTGTATGATTTTTAAGAGCTTCATAAGCAAACTGCCAGGTCCCTAAAAGTCCACCAGCTATTTTATCATGCCAAGTTGCACAGTTCCATAACTTCATACCAATGCGATCCTAAACAGCCACATCATAAATTGTTTTAGGAGACACAGATAGGTCATTTTGTGTTAGCCATAAAAGCATTCTTTGTAGATCATCATTATCAACATTTTTTCCTTCACTTTTAAGTATTTCTTTAAAAACCTGCGAAATATTTTTCTTCTCTTGAGTTAAATGATTTCCCATAGTTCACAGCTGCTTACCTTCGTCCAGCAAAAGGTATGTGCTCAAGCCTTCCCACGCTTTCTTTCAGAGTGTATCTTTTTACCTCGCTTCTTCTCAGTGATTCTACCTTCAGCTATACTATGCCACGGGATCCTTCTTCTTTTTAGGGTTTAGTTAAGTCCCTGTTTGGGTGTCATTTGTGGCGCATGAGAGCACGGACCCCGGTTGCTGATGGCAATCAGAATCAACTTTATTATTCCAGAAGCTGGAATTTATACTCTTACACAGAAAGGATAGTGACCAATTACCTTCATACAGAAAGAGCACTGACTGATTAGTAACATCTTCATACACAAAGTATACTGATGAATTAGCAAGTGACGCTTTCATATAAAAAGGATACTGACCAATTAACAAGTAGCCATTAATAGGTAAAAACAACTACTAAAAATGTGATAAAAACAGTACACTACAAAGACATGTAAATATGATAAGGCTGGCGTCGTGAGCTGTGGGAGCTGTGGGGAGGATAGCATACTACGACTGTGTAGGGTGTCATGGCCTATAGGCTGTCAAGGCCTCTGTGCAGCTGCAAGACTTCTGCTAGCTGACTCCCACTCTTTCTCCCTGTCTATCTAACTTCTTTCTTGTGAGAAAATGACCTCTGCCTTGTCTAGTTTCTCCCCTGTAGGAGCCTGGCATTTGCGGCCTATAAAGACATACCACAGCAGCATTGCACAAAAGATGAACATTGAGGCAGTGACTATCCTGGGTGTCCTAGGCGGCAGCACAGCCCTAGCAGGGACCAGGCCCCTGCCAGGACCCAAGGCCCTGGCCCCCAGTCAAAGAGAGGAAGGGGTGGAGCCAGAACCACTGCAGGGGAGATTTAAAGAACTCTAAGGAGCGTAAGCGACCTGGACCGTGGCAAACAGGGGCAGGCAAACAAGGACGAGCATGTCAAGAGGGACGAGCACATCAGTTTGCACGTCAGTTTGCACAGGCAGGGTGAGCAGGTGGGAGAGCAGTGAGGGCAGGATGCAAGGCACTGCAACTTACTCAAGGAGAGCTGGTGGCTACTCAGAGGAGGAAGGCTGTGCTCCCAGCACCCTCCAAAAGGGATAATGGCATCCAGGTAACAGGCTGTGAGGAATGCCACGGACTTTCACTGGTGGCAGGGACTATGCTGACTATGGCTGTGTGCGGTGTGAGCAGGTTGAGGACCTACTCCTCTGGGTGGCGCAGCTCCAGGATGAAGTGATGGAGCTCAGGGAAGAGGTGTGTAGGTTGTGAAACATCAGGGAAAGTGAGAAGGAAATTGATCACTCCCACAAACTGGTCTTTATAAAAATGGAAGAGGAAGCAACTTCTGGTGGAGCAAAGAATTCTTTATCTTCTCATCAGCAAGCTCCCCAATCTTCCTTTAGTGACCCAATGGAGCAGGGTTCATGGGGGCAGGTCTCTGCCAGACGGAAGAAAAGGAAAAAGTGTTTATCTTTGAGAAGTACACAGCCTATAGTACCCCTGCAGAATAGATACAGGGCTCTGCAGGAAGAACTAGTTGTGGGTGAAGATGAGGGCTCACAAAGGCCAGAAATGCCACCAAGGCCAACCCGTCTCAAGTCATAAAAACAGGCAATAAAAGAAAACCAGATGGTTTATTCTAATAGGTGACTCCCTACTGAGTGGAGCAGAGGGCCCAATATGCAGATCAAACTCACTTCATAAGGAGGTCTGCTGCCTCCCTGGTTCCCAGGTGAAGGATGTTGTAGATAAAATTCCTACCCTTCTGAATGCTGCAGATTATTACCCACTGCTGATCTTTCGGGTGGGCAGTGATGATGTAGCAATGAGAGGGTATTGATCAATTAAAAGAGATTTCAGGGCTTTGGGGCAACTGGTAAAGGGATCAGGAGCTTAAGCAGTGTTCTCCTCCATCCCCTTGACATCAGCTATGGATGAACGAATATATAGGAAGAGTCAACAGGTTAATTTGTGGCTCCGGGACTGGTGTCATTGAGAGGGCTTTGGATTTTACAATCGTGGCTCGGCACACAAGGCATTAGAGCTGCAAACAACAAATAGGGTGCACTTGTCCCGGAGGGGGAAGAAGATTCTGGGGCAGGAATTAGCAGGGCTCATTGATAGGGCTTTAAATTAGATTTGAAGGGGGAAGGTATTAGGAATGTTATGCTTGCTTGTGACAAACAGTGGGGCAGCACACCATGGGCAGAAGGATGGAACACTACTAAGAGCTCAC
The DNA here is from genome assembly GCA_013399015.1 of Galbula dea. Taxonomy (NCBI): domain Eukaryota; kingdom Metazoa; phylum Chordata; class Aves; order Piciformes; family Galbulidae; genus Galbula; species Galbula dea. The sequence goes on from VWZX01005943.1 coordinate 31,140, forward strand.
AAGTTGATATGCTGAGTCAAGCCAGAGACGATACACCAAGACACCCCAGGGAAATCAAGGGGGAGTTCGCATAAGAAGGTGACGTGTCCAGCCCAACGGAAGTGCCTCTATGCAAATGCATGCAGCTTGGGCAATAAAAGGATGAACTGAGGGCCATAGTGTTGCTGGAGAGACATGGCATTGTGGAGGTTACAGAAACCTGGTGGGATGATTCTCATGACTGCAATGTAGGAATAGATGGGTACAAGCTGTTTAGGAAGGACAGACAGGGGAGGAGGGGAGGAGGTCTTGCACTCTACATCAGACACCAGCTGGAGTCAATGGAACCCCACCTGGGGAAGGATGATGAACTGGTTGAGAGCTTATGGTTTAGGATTAAATGGAGGACAGGTGAAGGGGATGTTACAGTCGGGGTCTGCTACAGGCCTCCTGACTAGCAGGGCCAAGTAGATGAGGCCCTCCATAGGCAGGTAGAAGTGGCTTCACACTCACATGGTTCTCATGGAGGATTTCAATCATCCTGACATACGCTAGAGGGACAGCACAGCAAGACACCAGCAATCCGGGATGTTCCTGGAGTGCATTGATGACAACTTCCTCCTCCAAAGAGTAGAGGAACCAAGTAGGAAAGATGCTGTGCTGGACCTTGTTCTTCCCACCAGGGAAGGGCTGGTTACCAACATAAAGCTCAGGGACAACCTTGCCTGCAATGATCATGAAGCACTAGAATTCAAGATCCTCAAGGCATCTAGGAGGATATATTTTAAGCTAATGACACTGGACTTTAGGAATGCAGACTTTGATTGCTTCAGGGATCTGATGGCCGAAGTACTGTGGGACGAAGCCCTAGAGGGAAGGAGGGCCCAGAACAGCTTTTCAGTTTTCAAGGATCACCTCTTCCGTGTCCAGGAGCTATGTATCCCGACTAAGAGAAAGTAACGAATGAATGCTAGGAGACCTGCCTGGATGAACAAGATGCTCCTGGACAAGCTGTCTTGTCAAAAGAATCTATATAAGGAGTGGAAGAAGTGCCAACTAAAATGGGGGGCATACAGGGAAGCTGTCAAGAGATCAGGGGAATTGGTTAGGAAAACTAAAGCTCAGTGGGAGTTAAATCTAGCCAGGGAGATCAAGGGGAATAGTAGACATTTCTATAGATATATTAATGGAAATAGGAAAACTAGGGAAGGTGTGGGCCCCCTCAGAAAAGAAACGGGAGAACGGGTGACAGATGACATGGAGAAGGCTGAAATTCTCAATAGCTGCTTTACTTCAGTCTTCACTGGCAAAGGCTCCTGCCACACCCCAGAAGTCAAAGAAGATAATGGCAGGGGAGGGAAGGTAGAACTGCCTGTGATAAGTGAAGATCAGGTTTGTGACCAACAGAAGAACTTGAAAGTTCACAAGTCCATGGGACCCAATGGGATAAACGCATGGGTACTGAGAGAATTGGCAGACAAGGTTGCTAAGACAATCTCTATTGTGTTTCAAAAGTCATGGCGGTCTGGGGAAGTCCCTGCAGACTGGAAAAGAGGAAACATAACCCCCATTTTTCAAAAGGGGAAGAAGGATGATCCAGCAAACAATAGGCCAGTCAGTCTCCCCTCTGTGCCTTGTAAGATCCTGGAGAAGATCCTCCTTGGGGGAACTGCTGAGGCAGAAGAATAATGAAGAGGTGATTGGGTATAATCAACATGGCTTCACCAAGGGTAAATCATGCCTGACGAATCTGGTGGCCTTCTATGAAAAGGTCACAACATCAATAGATAGTGGAAGAGCAACCAACATCTTTTACCTGGACCTGAGCAAAGCCTTTGACAATGTCCCACATGACATTATTGTCTCCAAGCTAGTGGAATATGGGTTTGATGGATTGAACACTCAGTGGATAAGGAATTGGCTGTTATGGTTTGGATTAGAACAGAATTAATTCTGTTCAGTAACTGTATTTTCTAAAAAGATATTCCACCACCACATACATAATACTGTTATTAGTTATCCCCCCACACACACACACCTTGCCTGGACTGTCCCTTTAAGAAACCTGAAATTCCCGAGTCAAGGACACTGCAAACCCCCCTCCGGGGGGCAGGGCTGGGGGAAGCCGGGGGAATGCTGGGTTTTCTCCGGGGGACTTTTGTTACACTCGGGACCACGAGGAACTTCCTTTTCCTTCTCCCTCTGCGGTGAGTTTGGATGCTGTTTGCTGCGTTGCTGTCTGTCGGTGCTCTGAGACACACCTGGAGTCACTGGAGCTGCCTGACGCCGCGGCTCTGCCCCGAGACGCTCCGCAGCCTCGACACTGCCGTAATTACTCGTATAGGGAGAAGTGGGTTTTGGTGTTTGGGTCCTGTATATGTTTACATTCTTTTTGTTTATGTTTGCTTTTGTTATTAAAGCAGTTTCTAGTTTTTAACTTCCTATCCGGTCTCTCCTTTAACTGCTGTGTGTGGGGGCTGGGAAGAGCCCTTAAACCCACCACATTGGCTCGACAGCCGCACCCAAAGAGTGGCTGTCAATGGAGCCATGTCCAAGTGGAGGCCAGTGACAAGTGGAGTCCCTCAAGGATTGGTACTGGGACCAGCCTTGTTCAACATCTCGGTCAGTGACATGGTCAGTGGCATCGAGTGCTCCCTCAGCAAGTTTGCCAATGACACCAAGCTCTGTGGAATGATTGACAAGCTGGAGGGGAGGGATGCCATCCAGGGGGACCTGGGCAGGCTGGACAGGTGCACCCATGCCAACCTCATGAAGTTCAACAAGAACAAGTGCAAGGTCCTACACCTGGGTTAGGGCAATCCCAAGCACCGATACAGGCTGGGTGAAGATTGGCTTGAGAGCAGCCCTGAGAAAAGAGACTTGGGGGTGTTGGTGGATGAGAATCTCGACATGAGCCGCCAGTGTGCGCTTGCAGCCCAGAAGGCCAACCGTATCCTAGGCTGCCTGAAGAGAAGTGTGGCCAGCAGGTCAAGGGAGGTGATTCTCCCCCTCTACTCTGCCCTCATGAGACCCCACCTGGAATATTGTGTCCAGTTCTGGAGCCTCTATTAGAAGAGGGATATGGAAGTGCTGGAACAAGTCCGGCGAATGTCACGAGAATGATCAGAGGAGTGGAGTGCCTCTCCTACGAGGACAGACTGAGAGAGTTGGGATTGTTCAGTATGCAGAGGAGAATGCTCTGAGGAGACCTTATTGTGGCCTTCCAGTATCTGAAGGGGGCCTACAAGAAAGCTGGTGAGGGGCTTGTTAGGAGGTCAGATAGTGGTAGAGCCAGGGGAAATGGGTGTGAGCTAGAGGAGGGTAGATTTACATTAGACATCAAGAGGAAGCTCTTCACCATGAGGGTGGTTAGGCAGTGGAACAGGTTGCCCAGAGAGGTTGTGGAAGCCTCATTCCTGGAAGCTTTTAAGACAAGGCTTGATGGGGCTCTGGGCAACCTGATCTAGTGGATGGTGTCCCTGCCAGGCAGAGGGATTGGAACTAGATGATCTTTAAGGTCCTTTCCAACTCTGACAATTCTATGATTCTATGATTCCATCTGATCCTTTTGTCCCTCAACAGGGTTAATATTACATAAGTCACTACTGACAGGTCTTTCTGGACACTCCACACTTTTCCGAGGCATTGTTTCCCAGTATGTTGTTGCTCTTCGCACTAAAGACTTTTCATGAGTTTTCGGTCTGGATTCTCTTTGCTAACATATTGTAAAGACACAGAATCCTTAATCGTTACATCTGAAATAACCCTACAGTGATTGTACCTGAATTTACCCCAAGACAAGGTGTATTACATCTGGAAACAGCAGTCATGACGGAAGGGGAAAAAAGCTAAACAGTGTAGAAAAGGGCTTCCAAACCTTTTGGTTCTGGTATATGGAGTTGAGTGGTTCCTTAGGGATAAATTACTCCGACATCACCTCCACATGCATACTTTGAAGTGTTTTGTTGGTGTTTGGGGTAATTGTTGCTTGATGCCTTACAATCATAGACTCATTTAGACTGGGAAAAATCTTTCAGATCATCAAGTTGAACTGTTAACCCAACACAGCCAAGTCCTTGTCCCTAAGCGCCACATCTACATGTCTGTTAAAAGGGGATGGTTACTCCACTACTCAAGGGATGATGACTCCACCACTTCCCTGGGCAGCCTGTGCCACTGCTTGACAACCCTTTCAGTGAAGAAGTTTTTCCTAATGTCCAAACTAAACCTCTCCCAGTGCAACTTGAGGCTGTTTCCTCTTGTCTTCTTGCTTGTTACTTGGGAGAAGAGACCAACTCCCCCACATTGCTACAACCTCATTTCAGGTAGCTGTATAGAGTGAGGAGGTCTCCCCTGAGCCTCCTTTTTCTCTAGCCTAAGCAACCTCAGTTTCCTCAGCTGGTCCCAAAAAGATTTGTGCTCTAGACCCTTCACCAGTTTCGTTGCCCTTCTCTGGACACAGTCCATCACCTCAGTGTCCTTGTAGTGAGAGGTCCAAAACTGAATACAGTATTTGAGATGCAGCCTCATCAGTGCCGAGGACAGGGAGACAATCACTTCCCTAGTCATGCTGGTCACAGTCTTTCTGATGCAAGCCAAGATGCTGTTTGCCTTCTTGGTCATCTGGGCACACTGCTGGCTCATGTTTAACTGGCCAGCACCCCAAGGTCCTTTTCTTCCTGACAGTTTTCCAGCCACTCTTCCCCAAGTCTGTAACGTTGCATGGGGTTGTTATGACCCAAGTGCAGGACCTGACACTTGGCCTTTTTGAACCTCATTCCATTGGCCTTGGCCCATCAATCCAGACTCTTTGGATCCTTCTGTAGAGCCTTCCGATCCTCCAGCAGATCAACGCTCCCACCCAACTTGATATCTTCAACCTGCCTGTGTCAGAATGGTCCTGGTGGCCTTCAGAGCTGTTCTTCTCCTTACCCTTCCCTCTGCAGTAATGGAGACTTTAATGTTACCAATCTTCAGTAGCATACATGGAGCACTCATGAACCTGACCCACCATCTGCAGTCTTTACCAACCTACAAGATTCATTTGTGTTTAAGTCTTATCGTTAATCACATATTTACTTTGCTCTGATTCCAGAAGTGGTAACCACTTATTATAAAGTCTCTTTGATCCTGAGACAAGGCTTACTGTCACATGCTATTGAAAGCTTTTCCTTATTTCACTTATCTTCACTGCTGTTGTTGGGAGGGCAGGTCTGTCCCAACAGAGAGTCTTGTTGCACATCTGGACGGTATGTAGGTTGCTAGACAGGATCAGGCTGCTAGTCTGTCCAGTCCCATTTCCTGTCTCTGTCAGTGACCACGACTAGACTTTTTAAGACTATCTACCCGAAGAATATCAGATCCTTATCACTAGTGGATGTTATTCTAAATCCTGAAGTAAAGATGAAAAAAATAAGTTCACTGTTAGTGAAAAGTGTTCTTAGCCCCATGAATTGATAATGCCTGGTATTACAACATACCAGGTCAGATGATAAGAGGTGGGAAAGGCTTATCTTTCAGGGGAAAAAGGTTTCTAGGATTAGAATTATCAGGGCTCATCCATAGGGCTTTAAACAAGATTCAAACGGGGATGGGCTTGTTGCGAGGTCTGCACCAGTGGGGCAGTGTTCTAGTGCTAGTACTAGTACAGACTGGAAGGCCTCCCACCCCCTAGGATAGAATTGGTATGCTCAGCTCACTCCCTGAAATGCCTGTATACTAATGTATGCAGCATGGGGAATAAACAGGAGGAGTTAGAAATCCATGGGAGGTGAAGGGGTTATGATCTGGTGGAAATTAGAGACCTGGTGGGACAGCTCTCATGACTGGAATGTGGTCATGGATGGCTATGTCCTTTTCCAGAAAGACAGGTCTACAAAACTTGGTGGGGGAGTTGCTCTTTACATGACAGAGCATCTAGGATGTATTGAGTTCTGTCCAGAGGTGAATGAGGGGAGA